>JZKD02S1673929.1:330911-344454 GCA_000966675.3 Picea glauca | reverse complement strand
TTAGAACAATCGCCAGCCCTGAGACCTTAAATGGTTAAAATCGATGGGAACCTGGGCTTGAGCATTACTTATGCGTCTTGGAGGTCCTAACCATTGCAGGGTAGGACGGGTGGGTAGTTAGTCTTATTATTTGTCAGTTGATTGTTGTTTAGTGTTGGCGGATTGATGATGTGCGTCTTAGATCTTTCTGTTGATATCGTAGTTGTATGCATCATGATTCGTCGTCATGTGGCGGCGCAGAGTAAAATGTCTTGTTACTCTTGTACACACTCACACACAAAAAAACAAAAAAAAATTGCAATTGTTGTCAGAGGTTGTCGTCGTAACGAGGAGGATCATTACAATCATGTAATCGATTGGAATGTGATTCAGGTGGAGCAAGAAGGTGTCTTGAAAGTGCATCCTGTGCGCATATTGGACCGGAAGAGAAAACAACTCCGGAATCGATCTATAGGGATTGTAAAGGTCTAGTGGACCTTGTACAGTCCTGAGGACACGACATGGGAACATGAGGATTCTATGCGGGTAGAATACCTGCATCTTTTTGAATATTTTCAAAATCTTGTTGATGTTGTGTAAAGAGTTGCATTGAGGATAGTGAAAAAATAAGGGGAGGAGATTGTAATATCCCCAAGGATGAGCCCCAGTTGTATTTATAAATTGTAAACATGTTTTGTAGGATGGTAAGCCAAGCGTTGATAAGTTGGTGAGATTATGTGTTTATTAGGCCGGAGAGCCTAAGTGTTAAAGGCCAAGAGCCTTATTTTGTTTATGTAACTATGCAGATAATTAATAAAATATAAACATCGTTGCATGCAGTCTGAGCACGAAGAAAGAGTGATGGGGGACTAAGCTTCCACAATGTGGGTAAGGGAAAGGGGGTTGAAAGGTTGGAAAGATGGGCTAATCTTATGGGCTTAAGTCCTTGAGAATAATAATTTTTTATTATTCCAAAGATGTGTAAAAGACATGTTTTTATCCTCAGTATTGGGAAAGGCAACGTGTGCAAAAGGAAATGCATGCAACTCCAAGAAGACAAGTGTCGACCTAGGTGCATGCAGTTAAAGCTGCAGAAGTCAGTCGTGTTGGGGGTTCGCTCCTGTATTATGTCATCCTCCACCTAATTTCTCTAGGATCTTGGGCATTTAAACCGTTTGCCTCTGCCTCTACATAAACATACCATCACGCACCTATGGAATCAGTAATTAGTGAGTCTAACTGCACTGGATTTTGCTTGCTATTCCTGATTCTTGTGAATTCTATCTGGCTTTTGCGTTTTGACCTCGGCATACCCACGCATACCCGATCAATCACCCAACGACAGGGAAAACCGACCTGTGTGTCCCGTGAACCCAATTTTATCCACACTGCAAATTCAATTGTGTTCCTTAATTGTTTGGGTTGTTGTCCTATGTATTACCTGAGCTATGTTGCGTCTTAGTGGGACTGTTTCCATTTTTGGATGTCCTTGCCCAAATTTCCTTGTAGCTGCTGTCGCGCGTGAGTTAACCGAATGTTGTTGATGTGTTATTATCCTTACCTTGCATGAATTGAGTATTAGTTGGCTGAATAAGCGGGTTGTCAGGCCCGTGGTGGAAGAGGCAGGTTGTCAGACCTGTGAGAAGCTCTCTCCAGGTGAGAGAGTTTGTTGGGAAGTGGTTTTCTCCCATAGAGAGTCCAACATCAACTACGGAGCTCTGAGAATTCCTTATCTGACCTGTTGTCGAGACCCTAAGAGGGAGGTGAAGCAGTCGATGGATTGTGTGACAGTGACGGTGTATACTCTCGGGTGCAACATGCATGTGGGGAATAAGATTCCATGAGTAGTGGGTGTAAGAAGGCTCCTGTAGAGAATCCTTCTGGTTGCATTGTGCAGTTTTCCTGTAACCTTAGCCTAGTCTAGGATTCCCTTGCCTTGGGTGGATCTTAGTCTTAGCTCGGGGGTGACCCACTGCTGAGCGTGATGAGTAGTGTGGTATAAGGCTGGGAGGTTCGTGGAAGGTCTGCACGTAGTTGGTGGTGTTACTCCAGTTGAAAAGATAAGTATCATTACTTTGCTTAATTTATATGTTATGCATGTTTGTAATACTTGAATGTTATCATGTATTTTGTTGAGTATATGAATTATTGTCTATTACATTTTAATCTGTATGGTAGCATTAACTTTGTGTTATATATTTTATTTCGATTAAAATGCATGTTATATATATCTATGCATGTATGTATTTCCACGTGGTACCATTTCCTGGCCTGTTGGTGGTTGGGGATGTTAAAATGTTTGAGGATTGTTGAGTCTCTTTATGTTTTATTAATTAGTATTATATCTTGTGATCTAAGCCTATTTTTCACACAAATATAGTTCATTGGATTCATTCCCACCCAAAATTCACCCAACGCTATGTTTCTTTAGGTCTAATCCTCCACCCCAATTGTTCATAGCATTTTGTTCTAGTTCTATTTGGCTCAACATCCATGTCTAAAACAAACATATTGAGCATAAGATTCACTATAGGTTCATTGGAGGCCACCCTCCCACCCCATTCTCTCTCTCTTGGATATGGATACCACCCTAATCCCTCCACCCAAATCTTGTTTGGCGCACCTTTGGATATGTTCTTCTACTTCTCTTAAGTCACTCACTATTTTCATGGATTCCCCCCTAGACTCTGCAATCAATTATGACTATCACTCAATGTTTTTCATAAATATTCTCCCAAAATAGTGTATCTTGGTTCTACCTAGAATATTCCAGCACAATTCCACATCCAATATATTCTATTGTCTAAGATATTGATTCAGATCTCGTTTTATACATTGGATTCTATATATCTAGATGGATCATATCCTCTAGCCCATGACCTCAAGACATGTATTTATGTTTTCATATTAACCACCTTAGGTGATTACACCCTAGTCTTTCTCTCTCACCTCACTTTTCTTCTACATAGTATCCATACCTCGTTCTATAGCTACACATTCCTCCTATCTATACATTGAATCAATGCACTGACTTCTAAAGTCTCTCTGTGTCTTTTACTTCTGGAATCTATCTTATCTAGGAATAAGCACTCTACAACCACGAGATCTCTATTTTCAATCTGATTAAGCAATATACCTTTTTATATCCCTAGCATTGATCCCATCCTACCTTCATGTAGAACCATTTTCTAGGGTTTTCTCTACTACATTTCTTGTATCTAAGAAGCAAGTAGATATCTCATTCTTAGTAGCAAGCTCCACATTAGAACAATTCTTTTGGTTTTTTCCCCTATAGTTTAGTAATCCCCTCAAATGACTATCAAGATTAGGCCACAAAAATCAGGTTTAGTATTCTTTCTTTCTCGATTGCTGCCACATTAGTAATCATGAATGATCCCTTTTCATGATTGGCACTCCATCACAATATCGCTTGTTTTTATTTCAAATTTCCCAACTTCCACCTTTTATATCTAATCTACAGCTCCCAAATTCATAGTGGGGCTTCTCCCCATTGGGTTTCTTTTTTTTCCATGTCACCACTACTCATTTTTGTAGCTTTCCACCATGCCTTTATGTCACACACCTTCCTTTGATGCTATGAAATTGACTCGATTTAATGTTTTCCATGAATTGGCTCTCACTCTCATAAAAAAAAATATGCCAATAGCCTCAATATACCACCCCTAATTTCTATATGGTCACCTACATTTATCTTCCCAAATATGACATCCACATGCAAGGGGAGCATCTAGATAAATGGATCCATAGTATCACTACCTATTTCAATTTTTTTCCAGACATGATTGAGGCTTAGAATTTTCAACTCATGGAATACTATCTGGAATATGTATCCCTAGTGTGATGGTAGTCTCACTCTATACTTATATAACACACTTTTCCATTTCCCCTTTGGTGTGCATCAACATTAGGGATAGCCACTATCAATCCTTTCAATGATGTTTTGACCATCCTGGGTATCTATAAAAAATTATGTGTCAATGTTTGCAACTGCACCAAGCTTAAGGTCAAACCATATAAAAATATATTGATATCTTCACCAAGATTCGAATCCATATCCACAATAATAACATTGAATAGGTACTCATTCTTAAATTTAATTTTGGGTTACTGGCTCTTTTTCACTATTAAATTTTTATATTTGAGAGCCCTATGTTGGACAAGGATTTTATCCTTACTTTGTTCATGGAAAATGAATTCACCAACAAGTCCTTGTTACCTTCTCCTTCCCAATCTCCATATGCAATGCCCTCCCACTCTGACATGTGGCGTCACCATAATTAGACATCCTCCCATTTTTTCGTTGAATGTCAGGTGCTTCATCCACCCAACCTCGATCAATCTTATTCCCCTTCTTCTCTTGACCCAATAATATTGTTTTCTCATGTCTTTCCTCTAACACCCCCTATGTTCCCTTATCTTCTACGTCACATTCTTCCACTACCTCACTCCAAAATCTAACACCTACTAAGAATACCTATGTTCCCCTTAATATACATCCCAAGACAGTGTTACCATTGCCATAATTTATCTTTAGAATCCTACATCACTCTCTTGACCCTTCCCATCTTGACCTCCTCTTGATATTACACCTACATACCATACCTTCACTACCTCATTTTTCCTTGACCCATTGGTACATAATTATTTTAAGAAAGAAGATATAATGCTCTATAGTAGTTAATCCATATTGGATTATTATATTAATTTCCATCTATCTTGATTCTTTCAGAGTGGAAAAAATTGGAGGAATCAACTTGCAGGGTCATTTTAATGCCAAGTCTTGGTTTGAAAAATTGGGATTTGGAACCTTCTGGAGCCATTTTGAGGAATTAAATGGTATTTTGGAGGGTTTTGGTGTCCACAACATGTTCCCAACCCATTAACAATGTTCTACACTTGGATACCTTTCCAACGGTGCAGACCATGCGTCAATCAGAGTTTGTATGCAAATGTTATGCCTCCCGCAAGTTGACCTATCATGTTGACCACCATGGTATGATAGGAAGCCATGTCAACCACCATTACTCATGCATATGGGGCTATCCATGTGAGTAATTTCAATAATATTTAGAAGATTCAAAACCCTACCACAATTGGGGGTTGAGGAAGTCAAAAAACCTACCCCTAGATGGCTATCGAGCTATGTTAAATACGGGGCCACTAGGAGGAGAAGGGGTTCCATTCGATGTTATTGTATTTTGTTCCATAGCATAGCAAAAAAATTGGGAGTGGGAAATTAGATAGCATAATAGAGTGGGTTAATGTTTTGTAGCATCCTAATAGGCCACAGGTCTCAGGTAACTCCATAGAGAGTGCCTTCTCCTTTGTACTTGCATTATTTCCATACCATAGAAAAGAGAGCAGAGCAACCTCACCTTCTAGATGGGTTTTATCCTGTAAGGGTTTCCTAGAGAAAATATTTGTGTTATATTGTGGATGGCGTGTGATTTTATTTTACTTTTCTTTATTTTCCACATTTTATTTGTTTCATGCATGAGCAGAAAATCAGTAACTAAATATTCTTGAATCTAAAGGAATTTAACCTTCATATTGTAGATTTCAGTTTTATTTATCAGATGTGTTGTGACGAATTGTTCCAATGGAA
Source organism: Picea glauca (assembly GCA_000966675.3). Lineage (NCBI taxonomy): Eukaryota > Viridiplantae > Streptophyta > Pinopsida > Pinales > Pinaceae > Picea > Picea glauca. Next base: position 338,849 of record JZKD02S1673929.1, on the reverse strand, counting down.
TATCCATAGTAGTTTACATATCATTAGTGATAGGCTATATAGTCTAAAATTGTAGTGGTTTAGGTACCACCTCCTTAGGCTATGGGTGTTGGGTTCCCAACACTTAAGATGGTGCAACATAATGACCCTTACCCACACATTGTCAAAGGAGGCATTTGAAGTTGCCCTTGGAACCACCAAGCTACACATCACTCATATCCACAAATTTCCATTAATTCAAAGTATTGCTCCTTTACATGGTCCATCATGAAGTTAGACTAATTGGTAGTACATATTCCTTATACAAGTTCTTTCACTCACTTCTATGGACCTAACCTGCACCAATGATTTTTTATGAAGACTTTTATGAGGCACAACTATTTTGGCATAGAGGCATTGTTACCTTCTGTATGATTCCTTTAGGAGTGCCACCATGAGCATTCAGATGATGAAAAGTTCACTAAAGACAAGGTTATTAGTGTCTCTTCTTGTACTAATGTGATAACATGCAATCTTGATGAGGATGAAAATAAGACATGTGTTTCCATTTCTATAGGAAACTCTATTTCAAGTGGATGGTGGGAAATTGACCATTTTGGAATATCAACAACATGTGAGTCACCCATCTAGACCGCTTGAGGCTTCTCAAACACTATTAAAATTTATTTTGCTGCTATTAGAAACCCTACCAACATGTTGACTATAGTATTGGATGTTATCGTCCCTTCTTTCAACTCTAATCAAACACACACAAAAGGTGTAATATGGTCCCTCTAGGCCACTCATGGCACCACTAGCCAAAATAAATATCTTAGACTCTTGTAATAGATTCATTGTCGTGTTAGAAATATTTTTTCTTTGATAACTAATTTTTCACATGTTTTAGGTATTCCAAGAAGTTATTTAGGATCTCAATTTTGAACATGAGATAATGCTAGATTTCTACATGCACCAAAGAATGAATGTTTAAATTATGGAAATATGTTGGACAACCATATTGTCATGTCTACTCATGGACAACAACTTGAAGTATATACCCATGGATCCATAGTTGCTTCACAAATATTATGAGATGAATGTGTTGTTCTATTCTATAACGGTTGACTATGGTGTACAATTAGAGTTGATTTTGTGCAAATGATTTCAACATCCGTGTCTTCAAAGAAAGACAAATTTGATCCTATATTTATTGAACCCACATATCTTGTCAATCCTACACCTCTACTTTAAACCTTTTATGTTGAAGTGGAAATTGCGGACCACATACCATGGCATGGAGTAGTCACTTATGTTGATGTCCCTAATGCAACAATACATTTAGAGCCGGTTCTTCACATTATGTTGTGAATATCAAATTTGAACAAAATACATATGTTTGGCATCTCATCCTCACCAAGTGTGAATTGTGAAGTGAAGTAGTGTCAATGTTAAATAGTTGATGCCACCATGGCATAACTCAAGTTAAGCATGAGGCAATCACATGTTGATGCTCTGGAAATTTTCATTGGCATTAATGACATCGATTTGAACATGATTGCAACTAAATTTTGTGTTTTTTAGTAAAGATCACAATGAGCATGACCAACATCTTGATCAGGATCATGTCCAAGAAACTTATAGTGAAAATAAAGTGCCAGCCTAAGTTCATCACCCTCATACTTTTATGCATGCTTACAGTTTCTTATGCATTTTTCTTCTTTCCAAGCCAACTTAGCTATTATGAAATCTAAGGCATGTGCTCATGTATTTAGGGCACAACAGATTATTATTGGCTTCTTTGTCCATTTGGATCATACCACCTTTCCTAAACTGGGAGGAAAGTAGGGATAATTTTAATTTAAACTAAGAGGAAATGATCCATCAGAGTGGGGTGCACATCTCTTGGTTTATTTAATATATTCCATAAGTAAATTTAATAGATGCCATAAGTAAATAAATACACGACAACTAGTTATCTCTATGTATTTTTCAATGACCTTGTTTTCTAGTTATGATTGACTATTTTAAGCATAGGTTTATGTAATGAGCTATAAAGAGGCATTTCCCAGCAGAGTAATACATGGAATATTTTTTAAGCTTATTATTTTTAAGTTTATGCTTCACCACTTTCTTGGATTTTATATGTGAGGCTCATTAAGCCTCTTTATTTATGATCAAGCATACTAATCATGAGAGGAAAAATCATGTATATGATGAACATTTGCCACACTAACAATCAGTGATTTTCACACCATGAGAGAAAAAAACCATGCATATATAAACACAATAACAAAATTATAAATTAAATCATAAAATAACCATGCCATTTTTCCTACCTATAAACAAGTGGTACATGACCACCCTAGGAAAATTGTTTGACAATACACGTATTCCAATAGAGGATGGACACCTGTAGTAGCCACTCACACAACTAGATCAAATATCAACACATCGATGTTTTTATGTGGTAAAATCCCTTGTGGGGAAACATCCATGGTCCTAGACAACACGACCACTTGGAAAAATTTATTAATGAAAAATAAAAAATTTACAAGAGAGTTTCTCACAATCAATCATCAACAAATGATCCTTCTTTATTTTTAAATAGATATCATGGACCAATCAGTGTTAAGCCATGGATCAATGTAGTCATTAATATTAAGGAGAATATGAGTCAACAGATCACTCTATGTTGGGAACATATCGTGATCGTCAGATTAACTAAATATAAATGCATACTAATGCATATTAAAGAAACACACTTTTACCTAATGACACATTAGACTAAGTTGATTTTAACTAATTCCTAAGTGTCTAAATATCCTAACATACCCCATTAATAATAACTTGGGATAGGATTGAAGAATTTAAAAAGGTGACACAATAGGAGAAGGAAGGAGGAATTAGAGCCTATCCCCCCTTAATGACAACTTCATGAACTCCTAACATAGATAGGAGTTTGGAAAACTTCACTTCTGTAAGAGACTTTGTGAAAATGTATGCAACTTGATATTTTGTAGGGAAATAAAACACTTCAATAACTCAATCATGAATGAGTTGTTTGATGAAGCGCATGTGTAGCTCGATATGTTGGTTTCAATGAGTCAGATTGGGCCAACAACCTTGATGATCAAAAGTCTACTGCAGGTTATGTTTTCATCCTTGGTTATGGACCTGTCATGTGGGCTTGTAAGAAATAATGAGTTATTTTATGAAGTGCATGTGTATCTCGATGTGTTTGTTGTGCTGATGTTAAACTAGGTCTTTGGCGAGATTTATGGAATTGTGATTTTCACACCATAGGCTTGTCGAATGTTTTTTTTGGAATCCAAACCTAAAAGGATATGTCGAATCCACAAGGATTCTTGAATTGAAATAACCATTGCTCGGTACTTTGCTTCTATTGAAGAAAGAGAAATATCTTGTTGTTTCTTACAAGACCAAGTCACAGGTCCAGAACCAAGGATGAAAACATAACCTACAACAGAATTTCAATCATCATGGTCATCGACCAAATCTGAATTAGTGAAACCAACCAATAAAGGAGTCCCCCTAAGCTATAATATATCATGAACTGAATTGTACCCCAAACATACTGAAGTGTCCTTTTAGTTTTTTTCCAATGGCTTTCATGGGTTGTTTTCATACACTGAGAAACAACACCAACATCAAAGGAAATATCAGGATTGGTGATTTGTATCTCGAGGGCTGAGATCTAGATGGCTTGAATGCCGAGATAGGAGGAGCTTAGACGTGCCAATCTTTCATGAAAAGAAGCATGGAAAAAAACATGTAAATGAAGAACTCAGGAGGTGAGGCTCAAAGATGAGCCTCACCCCTAAAACTAATTACTATTAAATCACTCAGAGCTAATTAATCTCACAATGAACAATAGAAAATATGAGAGAAACCAAAATGAGTAACTTGATATTATGATAAGGTTGGATAGGCCTTTATACAACATTACAAAATGGTCCTTTGGACAAAGTAAAAAAAGATCTCATTAAATGAGTCTCTATTATTAGTATAATAGATCTAACTACCTAGCTAACTAAGTAGTGGAAAATAAAACCTGATACAATAATGGAAAGAGCTCATTAAATGAGTCTATTTTTATAATAATAGATCTGACTACCCAACTAACTTAGTGGGAAATAAAACCCAATACAATAATGGAGAGGTGGGACTCTCTTTGACCCATATGGGAAACCTATTAGCCCAACTAATTACTAAGGAGGTGGGAATATCCTTGATCCACATGGGTAATCTATTAGCTTTATAGATTTATGACTTTTTCATCTGAATTTAGACCATATACCCCCTAAAATTCGGATCATCCCTCCCTGCTTAGAAAATGATGGTCCCCATCATTTCACCCATGCTATAAAGAGACCCATGAGTACAATGTTCTAATTACCAATGAAGGGAATGGTTTTGTGTGGTTGACCCATAACCGTTTACATTAATAAAAATGGAAAAATCACGACTTTAGAGGCTTTGAATCTCCTTCTACAAATTTATTCATAACTTCTGCTACAAGTGATGAAATACAATTCCGTTGAAGACCCATTTGATATACTAAAACGATATTTCCATCGGTATATGGAACTTGTTCTGAGGTTTCCCATGGAGTGAGAAAAAACAGGCCAAAGTTGAAGGGTGCACAACCATGCTGGTTACATACATGTGTTGATTCAAACAAAGATATCTCATAAACCAGACAACGAAATGAAATTCCGCGTAGTACCCATTTTATATATTGAAGATATATTTACAGAAATATGTGGAAATCCTTTTGTATTTTCTGGAGAATGGATAAAAATACCGTTGAATATGGTGGTATGTGCGGCGTCCTTGGGTCAAATATATGTTGAGATTTAATCGATGATATCTCTCAAACCAAGAATCCAAATGAGATTCTGCGGAATACCCATTTGATATATTGAAGAGATATTTCCATCCATATGTGTAAATCCTTCTATATTTTCCTGAGCAGGGATAAAAAAACCATTGAATATGGTGGTACACGCAACCTCCTTGGGTCAAATACATGTTGAGATTCAATCAATGATATCTCTCAAACCAGGAAGCCAAATGAGATTCCATGAAATACCCATTTGAATTATTGAAGAGATATTTCTATCCACATGTGGAACTCCTTTTGTAGTTTCCTGCACAAGGATAAAATTACCGTTGAAGATGGTGGTACGTGCGGCCTCCTTGGGTCAAATACATGATGAGATTCAATCGATAATATCTCTCAAACCAGGAAGCCAAATGAGATTCCGTGAAATACCCATTTGAGATCATGAATATATATTTCCAATGAGCTATGGTAGAGCCTATAAAATTTCGTGTAGAGGTCTCAACACCTATTTTAATTTGGATGAGTGTAGAAGTCCACAAAGGATGCCAAGGGTTTGTAGAGTAGCATGGGTTGTTGTAGAGGTTGTAGAACCTCCATGGGCAGCATGGACACCCTAAAAATTTGTTGAAAACATTGCATACCAATGGATGTAGTGGATCCATGTATAGATGTAGTGAATCCATGTATGGATGTAGTGAATCCATGTATGGTTCTCCTTGTAATGGTGAACGAATATCCGAGGGTAAAAAAGAAACCTGTAGTGTCTGTGGACCAACTATGATGTTTACAGTGTATGGTACGGAAAATGGATTCTGATAGTACCAAAAGGAGGTTGGTGATTGCTACAAATGTTTGAACCTGCAGCTTGCTTCAAACCCTTGTTATGATGGATAGTGTACTCGCTCTGATACCACTGATCCGAATCTTGGGGGTTGAGATCTGGATTTCTTGAATACCAAGAGAGGAGGAGTTTATACATGTCAATATTACATGAAAAGAAGCACGAAAAAAAAAACATGTAAATGAAGTACTCTAGAGGTGAGGCTCAAAGATGAGCCTCACCCCTAAAACTAATTACTAGTAAATCACTCAAAGCTAATTAATCTCACAATGAACAATAGAAAATATGAGAGAAGCCAAAATGAGTAACTTGATATTATGAGAAGGATTTATAGGCCTTTATATAGCATTACAAAACGGTCCTCGAAAAAAGTCAAAAAGAGATCATTAAATGAGTCTCTATTATTAGTATAATAGATCTAACTACCTAGCTAACTAAGTAGTGGAAAACAAAACCTGATACAATAATGGAAAGAGCTCATTAAATGAGTCTCTATTATTATTATAATAGATCAAACTACCCAACTAACTTAGTGGAAAATAAAACCCAATACAATAATGGAGAGGTGGGACTCTCTTTGACCCATATGGGAAACCTGTTAGCCCAATTAATTAATGAGAAGGTGGGCATCTCCTTGATCCACATGGGAAATCTATTAGCTTTATATTTTTATGACTTTTTCATCCGAATTTAGACCATATACCCCCTAAACTTTGGATTAATGGGTATGATTCAAATATAAGAGGCTACCAACTAACTGATGGGACAAAGTGGCATCAACTTTAGGATAAGTATAGGTGGTAGTAGGTTTGAATCTAGACTCGAAGGGAGAAGGGGATGGCTTAAAAAATTCCGTGAAAGCGATGAAGAAGATCACAAGCATACTTTCCTTCCTTGGCTTGCAAAACTTGGAGTCTAAGGAAATAGTGAAAATAGCCAAAGTCTATCATTTTGAATTTATTTTTAAGGATGAATTTCACATGGGTTAAAATTTTAGGGTCACTACCAATGAGGGTAAATTCATCAACATAAATAACAAGTATTATGAGATGGTTTCCTACTTTTTTGGTATAGACACTAGGGTCAAAATGACATCTAGAAAAGTCAGTCTCAAGAAGAAAGTTGTCCATTTTGTCATAACAAGCTCGAGGAGCTTACTTAATACCATAAATATATTTCTTAAGGTGACAAACAAGGTTGGAGTCATTTTGGACATAGTTAGGAGGTTCTTCCATGTAGATTTCATCTTGAAAATCCCCATGCAAGAAGGAGGATTTAACATCCATCTGATGGATCTCCCATTTATGTGAGGCAATAAGGGAAAGAATAATGTACATTGAATTCATTTTGGATACAAGGGAAAAATTTTCATTGTAATCTATGCCTTGAACTTGATAGAATCCTTTGGCTATTAATTGATCCTTGTGTCTTTCAACACTTCCATTTGATGCATACTTAGTTCCATAAACCCATTTACATATGACATATTTTCTTCCTTTCAGAAGAGGTACAATATCCCAAGTATTGTTCGTCATTAAAGAGTGATACTCTTAATTCTTTGTTGTATCCAAATCTGGATGAGCATAAGCTTCTGCAAATGTTTATGGATCATGAGTCTCTAAAACTTGAATCAAAATAGAAGAGGCTTGTTGGAACTATGAATGTTTCTGATGCTAATCTAAAATATCATTGGCAAGATCACTAGCTTCTTCATATGTTGAATGGATCCATCTCGTAAGCGGTGGTGTTGGTGCAGGTTCATGTTCAATGGACTCATCTAGAGGAAGGTGAGTAGGAAGAGGTGTATTTTCATCCTCACTATTATCATCTAAAGAAGAAGAAACCAAAATAGGAACACAAGATGGGACAAATGTCCAGGAGGACTCACAGGTTGTAGATGGCACAAACATCAAATTAGGCTTGCAGGCTAAGAGATTTTCATCAAATTTAACATCTCTTCTAATAATAATTTCATAATAATGAGGTTAAAGAATTATGTAACCTTTGACATATTCAAAATAACCAACAAAAAACACTTCTCACTTTTAGGTTGTAAATGTTGGGTATGTGTTATATTCTTTGGGCTGACATATTTTCGCCAGTTTCCGGCCGACATATTTTCGCCGGGCCGACATATTTCCGGCCGACATATTTTCGGGACCACGTGATATTAGGTGGTTTTCGGCACATGGTTTTTTGCCGATGGTTTTCTAGTTCCGGTTAAGGAATTAGGGTTTTGGACTAATCCAGGTCATTGGGTTAGGGTTTTGGA
>JZKD02S1673929.1:312894-326257 GCA_000966675.3 Picea glauca | reverse complement strand
TTGGGTTTCCAGGTGAAAAATCTCTGTGTAATGTTTGTATTTGCCATTGTATCTTTTCAGTTCTTTTCTGAATATCGATTTGCAGTAGATATTGTACAAGGTTAGAATTTACAGTAAAGCTTTCATTTTCTCATCAGAAATGTGAGCCCATGCTACACTACCAAATACATGGAAGTGGCTTACATCTAGCTTAATGTTATTCCATGCTTCTTTTGGTGTTATATTTTTTAGAGCCTTTGTGGGAGTGTGATTTACTATGTAATTTTCACAGTTGATGACTTCCTACCAATAATGAAGACTCAATCCTTTATATTGGATCATACAATTATCCATTTCTTTTAATGTGCAATTATTTCTCTCGGTAACACCATTTTGTCGTTGTGTATATGGAACAATGTGTTTCATTTGGATACCCTATGCAATGCAGTGACTTGTAAAATTGTTGTTCACATATTTTCTTCCATTAACTGTTCTTAAACTTTGAGGTTGATGTCCATATTGTTTCTCTACAAGGACATGGTAATCTAAAAACTTGTTAAAGACTTCACTCTTAAGTTTTAAGAAGTAAACCCAAGTTCATCTAGTGAAGTCATCAATGAAATTTAAGAAATAATTGCACCTAGAGAAAGAAGGAGAAGAAAGTGGACCACACAAATCATTGTGAACAAGTTGCAAAGGGGTCGAGGCATGCCAAGAGGAACGTTTATAAAAAATGTATTGATGAGGTTTGTCAAGAACACAACCAACAAAAACACTATCTCTACAAGAAACAAGAGGAAGACCAGTCACCATGTTTTGATTACATAGTTGTTGCAATGATCAGTAGTTTAGATGATAAAATCGCTCATGCCAAAGTTTTCTCAAGTCATCACTATGAGAAACAAAAAATTGATGGAAAAGATGATGACCCAAAGTTGTCAAATTTCTATAACTTGGTAATATCATCAATAATTTTAGTTGTGAGGACATGCTTAGGATATTTTAAATCATTGATTACAACTTGGTGAGAAGAAAAATCTACAGTTTTACCTTCACATGAATGAGTGATATGATACATTGATAGAAGGTTGCATGAAAGAATTGGAATGCATAATACATCATGTAAATGACCATTATCTACCTGAATTGTTATAGACTCCACAACATTAAGAGATCTATCATCATCAACACATATTTTCTTGGTTTTACATTCATTTATAGGAAAAGATAGCTTTATCCTTATCCATATGATAAGATGCTCCATAATCAATAAGTCACTCATCAGAAGAAGAAGTAGAAGTTGCATTGAAGGAGAAACCAGAAGCAAAAAGTGCATGTCCATGAGAAGAAGATTCAAAAGAAGAAGAATCAATATTGATGTTGTGCTTCTTCATCATTGCTTCTAAAGCTTCCATATTCTTAAAACATTTGGACTCCACATGACCATCTTTCTCACAAAATTTGTAATGTATGTCAGTCTTCTTGCTTTTATATTTTTTTCCTTTGTCACCATTAGAAGCAGAAGTTGGTTGAGAGGGTTTGGGACCCTTGTTTTTCTTATTGTTGTGGCAAGGATTTTGATTCTTGGGATGTTTGGATTTATCTTTTTGTTGGGACACTAAGGATTTGTTGGATGTACTAGCGGTGTTGATCACTCCAAGTTGCACAAGCTTATCTTTCCCTCTAATCAAAACATCACAAAAAGACAAGAGAGGAATTTTGGTAAGCACTCCCTAGAGCTTCTCTGATGGCATAAAAGGTAGATACAAACATAGAATATGCACTACCAAGATTAGAAAGAATAATATAGATGCATCGATCTTCCTTCAAATTTATTTTGCAGTCTATACATAAAAGTCTAAGTTTTTTTAACTTAGATAAATAATCATCAATGCAAGGAAAATCATTGGGGATTAAAGTCATTACTTGATTGTCTATCTGGTGGGATCGAATAATATTGTGTTTACCAAACACAACTTCAAGTTTTTCCCAAGCTTTATCTGGGCCATCAATTCCTTGAAGGTGAAAGCTTAAATCAGGAGAGATGGACATTCCAATTAGTCTGTGTGCTTTTCCATTCTTACTAGCCCATGAATTTGTTTTCATCGGTGGGTTCTTGTTCTTTTCCCAATGTAATCTAGTACAATCATTTACTTCTTAATACATCCTCCATATGGGATTTCCATGAGAAGTAGTTAGTACTGGTAAGTAAAATATCATTGGGAGAATCCATATTAAATATGTAGATAATATGGATTTAAAGGCTGAAATTGATGGTCTAGATGGAAATTTCTCAAAAAAATAGGTTGTTTAAAAAAAAGGCACTGAAAACAGAGTTCAGGATGTGAAAGTTATGCCATTTTGAAAAAAATAATAAATGGTAACCAAAGAGCCATGTGGCAAGTAGAATTTGGTCCATGTGGTGATACCCCTCCTTCTAATAACCTCACTTTTACAAATAAGTTGCTTATGAAGTGACCCGCTTTTATAGAATAAGTGGGACTCACTTTTACAATGAAGTTACTTTGTAAATTAAAGTTGAATTCAAAAAGTGACTAAAAAGGAAATATTAAATATACTTTAGAGTGATTCCCTTTTATAATTTAACTGAAATGCACTTTACAATGAATACATGAACTCTTTAAAAAAGTAACAAAAAAGAGACTTGAAATCAAGATTCCCTTTGTTTTTGATTTATCAAGATCACATAGAGCACACAACAAAGAGTATATGCATAAAATAAAACAATTTATGTTATGTTTCTGATCTGTCTAGATCACATAGAGTGCAGAGAAAAGAGAATACACAAATTGAAAAGAGTATCAATCTAGAAATAAAAAACTAAAATAAAATTGAAATATTATCTGTGTAAAAATTTAAAAGGGTGTATTTAGGCTTTATACCTCCAAATATGACTCAAATGGTCGTATCTTGGGGAAAAGGAAACCTTTTCGAGTGAAACAAAAATCGTTTCTAGCTGAAAGAAGTGATATGGATGCAATGGAACAATTCTCTTGGCCTAGAAATGTACAAAAATAGAATAAATGATAGATGTGTCAACATGGATTCAATATCTCGAGCTACAATGAGAGTGGGTCTTCAAATTCACTCGGAGACCATGTTCGAAAATACAAGTATTCCAACAGAGTAAAAACACCTTCGGTAACCACTCACACAACCATATCAAAGGTCAACACACTGATGTTTTTATGTGGTAAAACCCTGGTGGGGAAACATCCACAACCCCAACCAACGTGGCCACTTGGAGAAATTTATTAATGCAAAAGAAAAAAAAAATACAAGAGATTTTCTCACAATCAATCATGAGAAAATGATCGTTCATGCTCTTTAAATAGAGATCATGGACCAATCAGGTGTTAAGCCACAAATCAATGTAGCAGTGAAGATTGAGGAGAATATGAGTCGTTGGATCACTCTATGTTGGGAGTATATCATGACCGTCAAATTACCTAACTACAAATGCATACTAAAGAAACACACTAAGAAACACACTTTTACATCATGAAACATTATACTGAGTTGATCTTAACTTACTCCTAAGTGTCTAAATATCCTAACATAAATTCCAACTGTTGTAACCCTTGATATGTTTCTGTCTAGGAAACTATGCCAAGGCATCCATTAAATTGATTGATCTATTTTTTAAGAAAAAATGTCCTAAAATAGAGTATTTTTGTTGTTGATTTAGGCAATATCTTTAGTATTTGAATATTTAAATATTTAATATGAGAAGGCAAATCATTCTATGTTTCAAACAATTGAAACTTTAGAAGATGAAAGAAGAATTTAAAGAAAAAAAAACTAAAAATTAAAGTAGCGTACCTTCTAATAAATATTAATCAAATTTCAAGAGGAAGAAGTGATGTTTGATTACGTATCTTAAAACCAGAATATAGTTTGAACATAAAGAATAATACTTTTTAATTCAAAAGGAAAAATAAAATATAAACACAGGTCTTCTTTTATACTCACGGTATATTTGAAGAAATTTGAAACTTTTAATGATACCTTTGCATTGTTATGATGGTAGTTCTTGTACTAAGTCATCACATTCATGGCAGGAGATACATCTAAAAAGAAATTAAGAGCATGGAGATAAAACAAGGAAAGAGAGATCACATAATATGAAGCATAAAAGTTTGAGTCTTCAAAACTTGCAGAGATGTTTTATTAAAACTTAAGCTCGGGATAAAAAACTCTATTTACATTGAGTTCTCATGAACATTTATACAAGATAGCTTGAAACCAGAAATCGTTGTTCAAACTTGTTTCTTAGAATATTGAGATACAACAAAATATTTGACTCCCTAGAAATAGGACAGTTGGAGGAGTCAATTCCTAATTTTCTTCTTCTTCTTTGATGAGTCATCTTGCCAACAGTTTGAGGAGAAGATTCCAAGTCGTATCTGAAGGATAACTGAAATATTTCATCTCTCGCAATGCAATATCAAACTTAGTGTATATTTCATATGTAGGGGTATGTGAGAATAAGTTCTTTGTCTTCCATAAAATATAGAAGTCATCTATGAGTAGATCAACAATGGTTTGACCTCTTAGGGTATTGGCCATATTTTGAAACTTATCATCTTTTTCCCTAGCAACTAAAAAACTTTGTCTATAGTTTTCATATGACAATAACTTTCCATATTTATCCCAAGATGAAGGTAACCCCATCTTCACTAAATTCTCAAATTTGTTGGAAAAAGATTCCACGTTCCTTTTCAGTGCTATGCATTCATTCTGAGTTTGTTGTATTAGATTTCTCTTTGTGAAAATTCTTTCAGTTTCCATCAACATTGTTGTTCTATCATTAACACCTTTTCTTGAAAAAGTTTCTCTAGAATTGGAATTTAGGAGATTTATGATTTGAGTGGAAACTTGTGGTCATGTTCCTAATTCATGAAATTATTTTTGGATTACATCATCTGCTTCATCTACCAACAACATTTCATCATCTATTATTTTGAAATAATCCCAAATCTTGGCTATTTCATTGATGATTTCATCCCATATGATATGTTTGGCTCCTACCAAATATGGATTACCTAATAGTATAGTCTTCATCTGTTCCATATCGGTTAACATCTTAGCCTTTAGTTTTTGATATTCTACAATAATTTTGTCTTTGTCTTTAATTTCTTCTTTCTTCTCTAAGATTGTTTTCTTTAATATTTCAACTTCAACACCTTTCATGTTCAAATCTATTAATGCCCTTCATTGTCTAGTTGTTGGATCTGATGTCTCTGTATCTTGAAGATAAGAAGACCCTCCTTTTAAACTTTCAATCTATTTTTCATACATTTCCATATGCACTCCCATCTCTACCATTATCTTCACAAGATGATCTTTTTGTACATGGAATGCTTGTAGTTTTTGGGTTTGTACCTGGTCAATTCCTAGTATTTTAAACATTTTCTTCAAAACTTGGATTTCTTTGTCTTTTTATTTTATCAGTGCTTGTGTGGATGCATCATATTTTATATTAGCTTTGAGTTATATTATCCATTGTTCTAGATCCTCCATTCTTATCTGTCTAGTCCTAGTAGCCAACTTTTCATTCTTTAACTGAGTCTTGAGATTATCATTGATAGTTTGAAGTTTCTTGATTCCAAGATTATCTATCATAGAATATTGTTTATCGTTTCTAACTTTTGTTTGTGCAAATCAAATTTATCCAAAGAATGAACATCATTTAGATCAATGGATATGTTTGTTACTTTCTTATGTTCCTTTGGCTCCATGACTGTTATATTCAACCTCCATTTCTCATAGTCTACAACTAAGATCATTATGGTCTGATATGCATCATGGTCATAGATTTTAGGAATTATACTATTTTTAATGCTTGCACCTGCCTTCCTAATTTCCATGAATTTTTTAACTTGGTCTAATTTCTTTGACTGTTCAATAATCCTTGACTCTATTTCACTTTGACCTACCACACCTTTGAGATTTTATGAATATATTACCTCTACAGTCACACCAAGGCCCTTTTTATTTGGCATTATTTCTTCAAGAAACTTTGTTTCTCCTTCTTCTTCAATTTCTTCTAATTTATTTATTTTGGTTGATCCTTCTTCCCCTGTCTCTAAATTATTTAAGGAGGACTCTGAATGTTTCCTTTTGTATGTCTTTTCAAACTTCTATGGATTTTGTGTGATTGGAGATTTTGTTGACTGATCAAATGATTTTCCATGGATTTGTAGAATGTTTGGCACATCTTGCCAACTGTCTTGATTTTCCAATAGCTCTAGTTTCTCTTTTTGTTAATTTTGATAAGGACTCTACCCATGTGAAATTATTTTTTATGAAATTATGCCATGAGGGTCATAATTCCATGGTTCTCCTTGTTGTAATCCCAGAGCTGAAAGCATATTTTTTGTCGCATGCATTGTTGATTTGGTATTGACAATTAAATCACCTACCTCATTCTTCAATTTAAAAGTTAACTTATTCTTATTTGGCACAAAATGAATTTCATCAGAGTTCAATCTTTGCCTAACATATTCAAGAGAAAAAATTCTTGGTGTCGTAAAAACAGGTAAGCGAAAGGGAGCAAGTTGACAACCATAAATCCTGATTTCGGTATAATGTTCAAATATATACCAATCTCCCACTCTTTTGTCTGGGATTAACAATAATAGTTTTTTTTCACTTAGGAAAGATTCATGGGGGGACTTGAATTTGTATGATTTGGTAGGATTTATACATAAACTGATCAACATACTATGAAAATTCAACATTCAAGGGTTTCTTCATAATCACATAAGTCCATTGAGTAATTGAGGTTGGTTTACCAAGATCATCTTCAAATTTTATCCCTATATGCATGAAATGAAAGGCTTGTGTAAACAAAAAAAGGTGAACCAGGTAAGACTAGTATCTGAAGCTTCTGAAAGACTCAAATTCAGAAAGTTGGCAGTGGATTTGATCTTCTATGAACATAGCATAATTAAACTTAGTGATAGGTTTAGTTTTGATTAGGAAGATTGAAACCATAATCCCTAAGACAAATTCATCAACTGTCAAATCATCCTTTTTCTCCAATATTGTATAAATTATTGAATTAATTTTTTGAGAAGTCTTAGGGAAGAGATTTGATTGAATAACAACATCATCACTAGGAACATCTAGATCGGTACAGATATATGACTGCAATGAGGTAACCCTATCTTTTGATTCAAATTATCTGAAACATTTGGCTACTACTAATTCATTTAGTGGTTTGCTATCGGTATTTAGTGGCCATATCATTATCTCATTAATAGTCTAAGAATTTAATTCAATGAGAATAGACCCGCCTGTGGAAATTATAGCTCTCTTGAATGGGATGTAATTCTCAGTGCACCACACTACAAAATCCAAAAAAATGGTAAACCTAAGGTACTATGAATTTGGTAAGGTTGGATTCCCATGAATAATAATGGTCAACTGAATCCTGAAAACCTCAGTTTTCCTCTTGGTATTACACATAGGGATCAAATGACAAGACATGATCGAAAACATCCTTATCTTTTTCAACAAGATCTTCACCTACGAGATTTATATTTTTCTTACTTTTTGTAGTTTGAGATGTCTGCATTTTAATAATGAGGAAAAAAAGAGTAAGAAGGAATTAATTCTACCCATGGAGGATGTTGAATAGTACAGGATATGGCAGAGACAACAGTGGCGGGGTGCACTATTGGCCGTCATTTGGGAATAAATACTCTCAAGGAGTGGGTTAAAAATTCCTATACTGGTTATCTAAAGCAGTTACCTTTGGTCAAGACCCTCACAAAGGGTTGGTTTATGTTCATATTCCATAACTAAGTGGAGGTCTCAAAGGTCCTCAAATCCCTGTGGTGCATCGACTCTACACCGATTATTTTAAAGAGGTGGACATCGTTCTTTGATGCAAATCATGAAAGGATCGATGAGCTTCCCATTTGGGTTCAGCTTCATGGTCTCCCTGTCAAACTCTGGACTAAGAAGGGTTTCTCCTGTTTGGGGAATTCCCTAGGAACTTTTATGGTTGTATACATGTCCTTCATTATTTCAGGAAAAATATCGGTGGCTCGCATTTGGTCTCTCTAAACATAAAGAAGGGGTTACCAACAGATATTGAATTGACTTGGGGAGACATATTTGTTTCTCAAACATTACATTATGAGGGTATCATGTTTAGATGTTGTAGGTTACATAACCATGGGAATATCACATTTTATTTCAGGGAGGGGTTGGCCCATGAGAAGAGGGAGTTTTACAGTAGGGTCTTGATCATCAGATGGGTATGTCGCCACACTTGTTTCCCTCTTTAAATTTTATTTTTCAATCATTATCTATATTTGGTAAAAATTGGGTTGGCCTGCTAAAAAATATCCATATATCCCTTGATTCCCCCAAAATCTTCTCCATTCCTTCCTTTGATCCTCCACTAGAAAACATATCATTGGCTCCCCTCCCACACCCTGATCCATATCCCTCTCTCAACCAATCCCAAGTTTCCTCAAAAGACTCGGAGGAAGATCTAGTGGTGTACCAGCCGAGGAACAAGAATATTCCATCCCTTGGGGAGGTGTGTCATAGGATTTATGCATTGGGAAAAAATCCCAACTCAAATTTTGGAGGAAAGGGTAGGGGAAGAAAATAAAACCTCTCAAAATCATATACCAAGCCTGCTATGGACATGGTAGTCGGTTGTCAATTGTCTATTTCTAGGACACTTATATTAGAGCACTAGAAACCCTAGTCGGGGTTCCCAAATGAAATTTCTCTCCTTAAATTGTCAGGGTGTGCAATCCCATCAAAGAAAATTTCCCTCCATAGGCTGGTGGAGCTCACCCAACCAAATATCATTATCCTTGAGGAAACCATGGGGGATGTTGACACTATCTCCCAAGTCCTAGAAGGCCTGCTCGGAGTATGGATGTTCATAGGTCTGGATGCAAGGGGAAGTTCAAGGGCTTTAGCTATTGGATGGAGAACCAGATCAGACAAATTATTAAGCTCATGGGATGTTCAGTCTTGGCTTGGGGTGGTTGTAAGCATGGAGGATCTGGGCAGGATTTTCTTGATCCTAAATGTCTATGGCCCTTCTCAATCCTTTTGGGCTTACCTCTTAAACAAGTCCATCATATAAAAAAATAATCTTAGTCTGGGAGGAGATCTAAACTTATCATTGGGATTTGCGGAGTCATGGGGGCACAATGCTCACCCAGATGCTCTATCTGAATATTGCATTCAAAAACTAGATGAAAAGGTCTTGATAGACATAGCCCCCATAAATTTTATCCAAACTTGGAGAAATAAGAGGAAGAGGGAGGAGTACATAGCCAAAATAATGGATCGGTTTCTTGTCTCGAAAAACCTGATGGAATCCCCGTTATCTTTCAAGCAATGGGTGGGGTTTGGAGGTGAGTCAAACCACCATCCTATTATCATGGAGGTGGAAAGAAGATAAATAAAATTTAGCTATCCTCTTCAAATTTAACTCGGCATGGCCAAATAATGAGGAATTTATAACCCTTGTTAAAGATTCCTTTTCTCCCATAAACCAAGAAGAAAGGGTTGCAATTCAATTTTCCAAAAATCTCAAACACTTGAAAAGCACCACAATTAACTGAGCCCCAAAAAATAAACAACGGGAGAAGCAAGAGATAATAAATAAATAAGTTGCTTTACAATCTCTATTTGAATCAGAAGGTGGGGGTTTTTCCACCCCAAAATCAAAAGAGGCACTTCTGGCATTAGAGAAGAAAAGACGACAAATTTTGGAGGCATAAGAAGTAGAATGTAGACTAAAAAGAAGAGCATTGTGGTTGCAAAACAGAGATGAGAATACAAATTTTTCCCAGGCATATGCAAAAGGGAGGAAAATGACACACTATTTGGAGTATAAAGGATGATTCTGGTAGACTATGATTATCCTTTGAAGAGATGGCTCAGCTAGGAGTTAGTCATTTCAAAACTCTTTTCAAAGCAAATCAAAGAGTTTCAATAGCTGCCATCATCCAATTGGCTTTATTTTTTCCTAGATTTGTGGAGGAGGAATACAACAAGTATTTTATGGAGGAGGTTTATATGGAGTAACTCAAAGAGGTTCCCTTTAGCTTCCAAAAAGACAAGAGTCCTAGCCTGAATGGGTGGTCAATTGACTTCTATGTGGGGTGATTTCAGCTCATTAGTAAAGAAATTCTAAAAGTAGTGGATGAATCATGTATCAATGGATTGGTGCATGCCCCTTTTAACGCCACCTTTATTGCCATCATCCCCAAAAAGGATGACCCTCGTTCCTTTGATGAGTTCATGCATATATCCTTGTGAAATTGCATGTATAAGTGATCTCCAACCTTCTCAGTAGAAGAATAAAATCCTTTCTATCCAAATCATTCTCCCATAAATAGTTTGGTTTTTTGGAAGGACGTTGGATTCATGAAGCCATAGGAGTGGCTCAATAGGTACATCATAGTATGAAAACCAGGAAAACAAAAGGGATAGTTATTAATATCGGCCTCTCAAAATCCTATGACATAGTTAGATGGTTATATCTTCGGATGCTTCTCACTCATACGGGTTTCGAGCTTCCCTTTATTAACTAGATCATGAGTTGTATCTCGAATGTCTCCTTTTCAGCCCTTATAAATGGAGTAGCCTCATCCTTCTTCAAATAAGTGTGGGGTCTCGATAAAGGATTCCCCTTGTCCCCCCTATTTTTCCTCATGGTGGCGGAAGGCCTAAGAAGAGCTACCTGTGATGCAAAATCTAGGGGTGAGTTTGTCCCCCGCCTTCAAAAATACACATATTCTCTTTGTAGATGACGTCCTCATTTTTTGTTTTGGTTTGAGGGGGGATGTTGAGAAACTAAGTCAAATATTGGATCTGTTTGGACGAGTAGTTGGGATGCATATTAATGCTCAAAACTCCTCCTTGTTGGCCCACCTTATGGAAGAAAAGGAAATGACAGTTTACTAGGAGATTTTCCATTCCCCTCGCATTCCTTTGATGAAGGACTTCAGTACCTGGGGTGCCACCTCAAACCAAATAAATATAATAAGACAGATTGGGGATGGTTACTTGTAAAACTCAAAAAAATACTGAAGGTTTGGAGTTTCATATGGTTATCCAAAGAAGGTAGACCGATCTTAGTCAAATCAGTCTTAGAATCAATTCCAATATACTAGATCTCTCTAACATGGGTGCCAAAATGAATATTGGAGAAGATTCGACACACATGCTTCAGATTCCTCTGGACCGGATCAAAAGAACATTTTGTTATGCCTTAGGTAAAATGGGAGGTGTTAGCAGTTCCCAAGATCTTAGGAGGTTGGGGGTTAAATAATATCCACCTTTTTTCAAAGGCCCTTGCAGCTAAATTCGGCTAGAGACTGATTTCTATAGAGAGCCTTTGGAAAAAATTGGTTTACCATAAATATATTTGCCCAGATTCCATTGAGGAATGGATCAGAAGGCCTATAAAAGAGCTCTTAAATTGCTCTGTTATCTGGAAATCCCTCACCAAATATTTCTCAGTTGTGGGGGAAGGTTTGGCATGGCAAGTCAGAAATGGCACCAGAGTTATAATTCATTTATATCCTTCGCTGGATAGTGGAAGAAGTCATCTCCTGCCCCAGGAGCTAATAAATAATCTTAATCAGCACGGGATTTTCCAACTGGTGCAAATTGTCGATCCTCTTAGAACCTCAGTGTGGAGCCAAGCCTGGAAAGATGCAGCTCTGTTGGGTTTGGGGGATGACCAAGTGATCCTTTGGGAAGACTATATCAGAGCGCTCAAAGTAGGTCATATTATCATCTCAAAAAGGGAATATGAGCTAGTTTGGCAGCACAATCCTCTTTGGGTATATACATCAAAATCAGGTTATACCCAACTAAACATTGATCTACTTCAACAAGAACCTTCTTGGTGGTGGAAAGGGGTCTATAAATTAAAATTTCCTTTAAAATCATGCATCTTCCTCTAGTGCTTGCTCAAAAATAAGGTTCTAACTTGGGATAGAATGAAGCTAACAGGTCTAGAGGGCCCAAGCTAGTTCCCTCTATGAAAATCAAGCGAGGAAATTGTCTCACACCTATTTATTAAATGTCCTTTTTCCAATAAAATCTGGACAGAATGCTCAAATCTCTTAAGGTATTAGTGCAGGTGGCAAGGCCCTAGCATTGAATAGGTGTGGAGGTATTGTGTTACAAACACACATTTCTCCAACATAAAATTCCTCCCCTTCTCATAAACTGGGGAATTTGGTTGGACCAAAATTTATCTATCTTCAATGATGGAACCTCCATTCCATACCATATCATTGCACAAAGCCTCAATATTCTCTATCATTTCCATTAAGGAAAGGACTTACCCCCGGTGCGAACTATAGTGGAAGAAACTCCAGATCTCTCCAGGCTGTGGGCCTATTTTGATGGGGCCTCCCAAAATGATGGCGGAATCTATGGAGGAGAGATTTCCCTATATATTTTTGAGACCCACTTCTTCAATATAAAAATGGGATTGGGTCATGGGACAAACAATTCCGTAGAACTGATGGCTTTAAATCTCTTACTCACCTTTGGTGGGGAAAAGGGATATCCTCTTTACAAATATTTGGGGACTCAATGGTGGTTATAAATTGGATCAAGAAATCCTAATTGTTTCATAACATAAGGCTTACTCCTCTACTATAAGAGGTGTTTTTAATTCTAGACACTTATGAATTTTTACAATTCGTCATATCTACAGGGAGCGGAAAACAAATAGCGGATAAGCTCTCAAAAGAAGGTTTGCTTTTAAATTTTGGTCAATGGAAAATATCAGAAGAAAGAGAGGGCTCCCACTTTGAATAATTTCACAAACCTTATATTGACATGGATGATCATGGGGGCTTTTCTCATACAGTTTGATCTCATTAAAGGTATTTTTTTGTCTATGTCCACGCTCCTCTGGTCAAATCTTTTGATATCAGTTTTGGTTTTCAAATACACCCTTTCAAGGTTTCTTCGACAGTCTTCGTTTACAGGCTAAGGTTCCTCGAAGTCTACGGAAACATTTCTAGAAAACATTCTGAAGGCTTCATGTCAACATAAAATCAAGTTTCAAATCTTTGGTTTTTTTGTAGCAATTTCTTTGTGTTTCTTGTATGCAAATCTCATAAAAGAGACAATTTGAGTATCTTCATATATGGATACATTGGATATATCCCTCTCCTTGGTTGGGAAGATAGGTCTGACAGAATAAACACATATTTACATGCATTCTTCAAAATGTAATTTTTTTTCTTGAAATAAAATTTACAACTTTTTTCCTGAGGAAAAAAATAAAGGTTTATAAATAAACCTTGGTTTTAATTAAAATAAAATAAAACTGTTCCAAAATAAAAAT
>JZKD02S1673929.1:287125-298312 GCA_000966675.3 Picea glauca | reverse complement strand
AGTTTACATTTGTATTGCAGCGTGTTTCAACATCTGTTCTTCATAAACAATCGATTGCCATCAATGACAACCTTGATCATCTGCGTCATCTCTGTTGTAGCCATATTTCCAACAGAATTTGTATATGGTTACTGTTGTTCCAAGAATTTGACTTTGAAGTGATAGTGAAACCAGGGAAGTTGAATGCGGGACCTGATCACCTGTCAAGGATCACCAATGGAGAGGAACCTATGAATCTAGAGGAAAAATTCCCTGATGCACAGTTATTTTCAGTCCAAGTACCTGAAGAATATTTTTCTGACATCATTCAATACTTGAGTACAGGGACTACGCCATAAGTATTCAACACTGTGCAGAAGAAAAATCTGGTAGTCAGAGCTGCATACTATCAATTGATTGCAGGACACTTATACAAGATGGGTGCAGACAACATCTTGAGAATATGTGTACTAGAACATGAAATACCTAGGATTATAGTAGAGGCCCATGAGGGAATAGAAAGAGGGCATTATGCAGGCAAAGCTATCGCGCAGAAGGTATTAGGGGCAGGACTATGGTGGCCAACTGTTCATAGAGATTCAAAGGACTACTTCAAGAGATGTGATGTATGTCAGAGGGTTGGTAAACCTAATAGATGGGATGAAATGCCCCTAAGGCCACAAGTAACCTTGCAGGTATTCGACAAATGGGCAATAGACTTTGCGGGACCAATTAACCCACCAACAAAAAATTCAAGAGTAAGGTATATTATTACTGTGACATAATGCTTAACAAGATGGGAAGAAGCAACACCAGTAAAATATTGTCGCGTAGAGACAGAAGTACACTTCCTATTTGAGAAAGTGATCACTAGATTTGGATGCCCAAGATTTTTTATGGGTGACCAAGGCACTCACTTCATCAACAGTACTATTAAGGCTATGACTGAGGAGTTTGAATTCTATCACCAAAAGAGTACACCATATCACGCTCAATAAAATGGATAAAGATCTACAATAAGATCCTAGAGAATGTATTGATAAAGATCTACAATGTCAATAG
The DNA here is from genome assembly GCA_000966675.3 of Picea glauca. NCBI lineage: Eukaryota > Viridiplantae > Streptophyta > Pinopsida > Pinales > Pinaceae > Picea > Picea glauca. The sequence goes on along the minus strand of JZKD02S1673929.1, from coordinate 297,271 downwards.
GGATGATTGGGACATGAAGATACCAACAATACTACGGGAATACAGGAATACATGAAAAAAGTTGAAAGGGTAGACACCATTCAGGTTGGTATATGGACAAGAAGCAGTGGTTCCATTAAAAATTTTGGTACCTAGTCTGCGCGTAGCAACAATTAATAACATGACAGAGCAAGGTGCAGTACAAGAAAGGTTAAGTCAACTGATGTTGATGGAATAAGATAGGATTCTAGCAGGGTTTCACCAAGAGGTACAGAAAGAAAGGGACAAATGTTGGCATGATAGACATATTAAAAGGAAGAGTTTCAAGGAGGGAGACCTAGTCTTGGTGTATGACAGTAAATTCCTTCAAAACCCAGGAAAATTCATAATGCATTGGTTGGGACCATATGAAGTATAGATTGCCACAGATGGGGGAGTTGTACAATTAAAATATTTAGGAGGTACAGAACTCAGAGGAATGATCAATGGAAATCGAATGAAACTCTACAGGGACAATCGACCTCCTAGCACTTAGAAAGTTATAAAAAAAAGGGAGACTACGCCAGACAACAGAGGACTACGTGAAACAACATGGGGGTTACCGCTAGACACCAGAAGAAATCATGCAATAAAAATAGACTTAGTGAGACAAAAATAAAATTTCCACATGCACTGGCCAAAAAACATACTACGCACTTGGAAAACTTAGCGTGTCAGAGAAAGGACCAACGGTCAAAAAAAGGTGAAAATTTGAAAAATGGCGGTTACGACGAAAAGGCACCAACTAGTGGCTTCTATCAAATTGAATATCAAGTACTTTTGAAATGACTTTGCATTAATCGCGCCAACTGGCGGCGTCGAGGAAATTGAATGTCACGTACGCGGGAAGCACCAATTTATTTAAACCACAGCTCAGGTAGGTTCTCCGAGAAGCTTCACGACACTTGTTATATAAGGAAGGCATGTGGGTAATAGAACGGTTAATGTGAAATTTTGAAATCACAGAGTGATAGAGTATACAGAGCGAAGAGATACTTAGCAAGAGATACAGAGCGAACTAGATCGGCAGAAATGAGCCATTACCCACCATGGCACCACCCAAGCTTAGTGCATCGATCTAGGCCTACAGTAAACCTCAGAGCCATCATAGAGCACCACAACAACAATAGGGAATGGAACAAGAACCCACACGGACTGTGGAATTCGTCAACTTGGATGGCATTCCCTCACCTAATGTGAAACCAGCGAGCCCCACACCCGTGTTGGAGGAAACCCAACCAACAACATCGGTTGGCATGGACTTCGATATGCCTGAAATGAGACGGGGCCAATAAGCCAAGGATGCAGGTAATCCTCTGTTCCCTGAACATGCTGAAGAATTCCAGAGGGTAAATGGGACAGCCCCAAACCATATAGAAGCGATCATGCCAGGATGATCACACACAACAGAGCCTAAGAAACAACAGGAGGGGCTAGTAGAAGATGTTATCGGCCGACCAGAAACATATGTTGATGAAAAAACAATGGAGGTTGGAACCTCAAGCCATCCACCACAATGAAAGGGAAAACATCACCGTGCAGACATGTTGCAACAACCATAGTCCTACCATGCATTTCTGAAGGGGTGCAGGCCACGCCTAACCTTCTGGGATGCATGGAAAAACAGTGCTACTTGGACCACAACGTGGCCGACGTGGACAAGTTCCCATAATTTGAAAGGCAAATCTACCTTGACAACGTGGGTATCGAGCCCTTTGGTGATCCAATTTTACAACCAAAACAATGGGTAGCCAGATTGGCCAACACCGGAATTCTAAACCTGTTGGATATCCCACATTTTGGAAGGGGGCGCATGTAAACAATTGTGTTAATAAATTTATGGTATTCACCCATGGAGGTTATCTATGGGTGGAAGAGAATGTATCTATAGACGCGGAGCTCATTTCTTTTATCATGGGACTGTCATCTTGGAGGGGGGGGGGGATCTCATGCAGTACCTCGACAACAAGACGAAGGAGAAGGCATTGGTGGAGGAGAAGAAAGACACATATGGAATAGAGAGAGGGTCACGTGGAATCATTATCAAGTGCATCAGTGATGCAACAACAAGGCTAGCCACCAAACTCATGGCTTGCAAGTTGCTTAGGAAGTATCACAAGGAGAAAGTCCATGTCGGGGTCATCGTGGATGCAACAAAGTCCGTGGAGGGAACTATGCTTAGTTGGGACCCGTACTTATTAAACATGTTCCTTGAGGACTGTAGAGATGCATAGGACCTCGAGACAGAGTTTCATTACTTTTGGCTACTCATATTGATCAGCTTGATCGGATGGAGGGAACCCCAGTAAACATATTTTTGTGAGTGGACCAGACGAGGTCGAGCAATGCAGTACAAATCATTGGGGAGCACTTCTGACCCCAAATTCAGAAGTACAAATGCAAGAATGTTCGTGGGGTATTACAACGACCTCCGAGAAAGTATTTCCAACACTTGGAGAATTACTCCAGAAGTGGTCACGCAATACCAGTACAACTTGACCTTCAAAGAAACCAGGCACACTGTATGGATCCATGCGCGAAGGGATTCCGAGAAGGAATGGATACAACTGACATACTGCGTCAAGGAAGAATATGTAGAGATGGCAATCAAGGATTGGCAAGATAACTGGAGAATTTCAGTCCTCACTCAAGAGATGCCTACAGGTAAGGAGGTCGATGGGAGAAAGTTCAGACACATGTCAGGGATAAAGTTGCGCCTAAGAAGACAAAGCCAAGTTAGAAGTTGGCACAACAAAAGAAGGGGGGTGTGCCAAAGAAGGTACCCAGGATGGGAAAAAGGACATTACCCAGGCACCAAAGAACTGGAAAAAGGGGTTGTGACATCAGAAGGAACCCCATCGAATGCTACCCCACAGGAACAAGGCCATAGAGGCCAATCATACACACTGGGGGTGCACACAAAAATTCCAAGGCACACAAGAAGTCGCCAGAATATAAAATCACTATGGATGACGCTAACCTTATGGTCGAAAGAGTCCAGGACCGCGCAGCCGAGGAGTTTGAAGATGCCCAGCACCAAAGGGACTGAATTCAGGACGAGTTGGGTGACATAAGACAGGTCCTAGATCATATCAAAGGAGTGAAAAGGGTGGATAGGGGAACAGAGCTATTCCCCATAGCATCAGAAGTAAGAGCCAAGGCAACGTTGAGCGAACATGAGATGATCCAGTCAATAGCACATGCAAGCCCGACCTTCCACAGTACACCCAACATGTTGCACATATATGATATTGTAGGCCATAAACCCTTGAAATATATGGTGCATATACAGTTTTTCATGGAGCGGATACCAACCAAGGCACTACAAAAACTACAAGTCAGTGTCACACAGGAGGTGCAGTCGCACACACGAACAGAAGAAGCACAGTTGCAGCACACAAAGGACAACAAAGAGGATTTGGATTTGGTGCTCGAGAAAGTCAATCTCAAAACCAAAGATGAGAAATATCGCATGGATAGTTTCGAGTAGGGAGTGGTTGCAGCCTACGACAGAAGTCCAAAAAGCACGCAAATAGCAGAGCCCGCTACAATGCAGAAAATTGATCAGATTGTGCAAAACATTGATCAATATAGGCAGAATATTGAGAACCTTCAGGAACAACTCATTCCTACCACTCCCCGGGAGGTGAAGGAACAAAGGAAGCAAGAATCAGTCGGACAGATGGATGAAATGGAACGACAAGTCAGCACAACTATCGACTTGTTTGTTAGGGCAGCGTAGCTATGGACAATTATAGAAGAATATCAACAAGTCCAGCACTGGGAGAAGAAAGTGGAAAAGATAATCATATCCATCCAAGACCTCAAACAGAGGTAGAAAACAATGAAGATCATCGAGCGCCTTAAAGGAGTGAAAGATATGAAGAAGCTGCAACTAGAGCTAGTAGTTGCGCAGATGCAAAAGAAGGATCGACAAGCTCAAATGGAACCTCTACAAGAGCTATCCATAGATTTCATTGCACATGCAAACGAGGAAAAGAAGAACATGGTGAAAACATGGGCAGAGTGTGCAGAAATGATACGAGAGGATATCACAATGCAAGTGTTAGATGCGCTCAAAGAAAAGACTGTGCAGGCTCAAACACAAGGAAGGGAACTCGCACACAAGTTCCACACTCTAGTAGGAGATGTTGAAGAAGTGCATAAAGCATAGGTGGCTCAGGACGAGCCACATTTTATTTGTGGGGGCGTGTTGGACGCAGGCCCATTTTGGGGAAAAGGCTATTTTGGAGAGCGAAGCAAGAAGGAAAGATAAGACAGCTGGAAGGAAAAGCAACACGTACGAGGGAAGCATGTGAAGCACGCATGCAAGGGAGACCTAACTACGTTAGGGTTAGGTTTTTTGAAATATATTGTAATGGTTGATGATCCAAGAATAGATATAAGTAGTACCTAGGAGGTCTAAAAAGAGGATGGATACATACAACAGAGAGGAGAGACAGAGAGAGGTTGGAAGTTGTAAGGTTTGTAAGAGTTGTAACATTTTGTAATATTTTGAGCTAGAGAAGAATCGAGCAACTCGATCTTGAGGGTTAGATTGTAAGCTGAGGATCTTGGTGTGATCTAGTCAACCTCACAAGGATCGGGAACCCTGTTAAGATTGTAAAATCCAAATTGTAAATGCACGGGGTGTGAACTATTGTTGAGGCATAATAAAAGATCTTAAGAGCCAGATCTTTGTGGATGTAGCCTAGGAGGGGGTGAACCATGGTAAATCTTGTGTTATAAATTTATGCATCTCCATTGTTGTTAATGATTAAATGCTAGATGAATGAATGAAGGAAATAGTTAGGTCTGATACTTCATATGCATGAATAAGAATGGTTGTTTTAATCAAGAAGTTAGACTAAATAAATGAATATCACAAGGTACAACCACATATCTCCACGCATTCCCAAGCTACAAGAATCTGAGTATTGCAACCACCCATAGAGCTATCTCAGGTGAGACTACGCAGTGCAGCCTATGTACTGCGTTGCTTTCTGGTTTACTAGGGGGGCGATATTTTTAAAGGGATTTTGTTGGAAGCTTGTTAAATATGAACATGGGTCAACTTATGACAGTAAAGTAAGATCAGAGAAGATAAATGATAAATTAGAATCTAAACCAACAATATCCTATGGTGTAGTCACCCCAACATCACAGGCCTTTCTTCATTGGCAGTGAGCATCCATAGCCCCAGTGAAGATACCTACATTTCCCACTTGAATTTCCTTTCATTGTCTCTTTAAATTTGTTTGACATTTTTGTAGGATATGGGGGAAATCAATATGTTTTTTAACATTTAATGGATGATGTTTGTTAACCAAGAATGATTTAGATATGTCTGAGTTATTAAGTATACTCATGGGTTTTTTCATTCTCTTAGATATAGCTTTATCCTTTTCAAAATATCTTAGTTAATGATATACCTTGAGTAAAACAACAAACTACAAGTTTGAATCTAAAGCCTCTACTTAGAAAGATATAACCTAAAACATATATTTTCAACTTTAGTGACTGTATTGAAATATTCCCCTTTTTGGTTTTTAGTTAACATGTTAAAATCTTACCTGGATGAGGTGCCACCTGGCAAGATGCGATGGACAGATGGATTAGGGAAGCCGAGGGAGTTATTAACCTCATCCACCACCCCTTGCGCATTTACTCCCCCGTGGCTCACACCATGAGGGGAGATATGTTAGTGCACCTGGCTAGGCTCTTGGGCGAGCGAACCAGCCAAGCATTTGCTACCAGAAGGTTGCAGAGGTCGCATCGGACTTCAATGGTGTTTGCAAAGGTCATTTAGGGCTCTCATGGAGTTAAGAGCATCCCCCGAACTTAGCTCACCTCATTTTCTACCCGGTGAGCTCTTCTTGCAGAGAATTTCGGCCTCCACGATATTTTTAGCATCATTGTTCTCTCCCTGTGCATCAGTGGCATCCTCTTGGCCCCAATTCCCCCCCTGCAAACCAGGAACGTCCATTCCTCCTCATTCTTCTCTGGCTCCTCCATCTCCCTCCACTCCACCATGTTTCTCTCCACAACCTCCATTCACCCCTTCCACCACATCCTTTCCCCCCCACCATTCCACGAGAGCGTGGAAAGCCCAAGAGGGGCACTCATAAAAAAAGTGCCCTCTCTCGAGTTAACAGAATCACCCCCTCACAAAGAGCGCTCATCGCTCACTTTTCCCATCCCCTCCATTCAACCCAGAGAACTCAGTTAGCTTTGCTTCAGTCTCTCAAGGTCTACAAGGTCAAAATGGAGACAACCTCCTCCACAACACACTTTCTCCCGTCTCCACCTCCAACTCTACATTACAGTCCAATAATTGTTAAAGAGGAGGTGCCACCCTTGGGCGAGCATATCCCTCTAGCCACCAAACTCTTAGCCCCCCTAATAATCAAGTCGAGAGAACCCTACTATGGTGACAGGAGCTGCCAAGTATTGAAGGTTTGTATTTCATTTCAATTTCATATTTAAGATTTGGCACTTCAGGAGGTTTGAAAGTACTTGCTGCTACAACTAAAGAATCATTTTGTTTATTTTCTTGTCTGGGAATTGCTTGAATATTAAAAGTCAAAAAGAAATTCACAATTAAGTCCCAAGCATAATTTCTATAGGATTTCATCCTAGGATGTTTATCTTGATATTCTTTCCTTATTTGTTTAACAATTAATTATGCATTCCCATAGACAATAAGATTTTTAATTTTCATTTTTCTAGCAACTTCTAAGCCTAGCACTAAATATTCATATTTACATAAATTATTTGTGGAATCAATTTCAAACTGTAATATAAAATAAAACGGGAAAAAAATTTCAGAAGGTGAGATTAGAAGAATACCTGCTCCATCACCTTACCAATATGAAGCTCCATCAAAATACACTTTCCACATTCTCTCTTCAGGCTTGTTTTCAATTAAAGAAATATTTACATTTTTTGGTTCATCATTTACAGATAAGATAAAACATCCCAAATCTTGATATTTCGAGTAGAAAAGATCATTATTAAGGTGATTAGGATCACTGACAGTGTAAGAAATTTTAGATTCCCTATAAAATCTCCTGGTTTCTCCACCAAAAATTGGGATTGTGGAATAAGTCGTGTCCATTAGAAACGAACCACCTAGTTAACTTGCCCAAGATCTAGATAAGAGCATTCCATAGTTGACAGGCACATCTACCACAACTATATCCATCAAAATACTTTTTACAGGTATTTGGGCTAAGTGAACTACTAGATATTTAATCATCCCTAAATTTCTAACCTTTCTTGCATCAAAGGAATAAAAATCATGATATGGTCTTGTGATTTGTAATCCTAACTTCTCCATAACTATTTTTGGCATTAGATTGTGAGAAGCTCATGAATATAGCATGTGATTGTGTAAAATATGTTCATGGATTGTTGAAGAGATACAAAATGGGGCTACTACTTCTCCTCTTTCCTCAATGTGAGGAACAAACATCACAGTATGACTTTCACCTTGTAAGATTAAAGTATCTTGTTGGGTTGTTGCAATAGAACAATCAATCATTTTCATTACTTGTTTTATGTAAACTAGATTTTTTACAATTTATAACAAAGGGATAGGGGTTCTGATTTTATTAAAATCATGTTCTAGATTAAAGGAACTGCTTATTTTATTTCTTTTGGTTCTGTATCTGCTTTCTTTGTAACCTATCAATTAGATTTTTGTTTAAGCGTTGTGATTTATTTCCGTTTATCTTTGTTTTATGTTTTTTCTAGTTGACATTGATTATTTGTTTTGGTTATATTTACATTGGTTCTTGGTATAAGGTCATATTTTCTATGTAATTCAACTTGTAATGCATCTGAGAAGGCTCTATATTGAGATGATGATGAATCATAATGATTATTATTATCATCTTCATTGAAATATGAGTTAAAGATTAAATATTTCTCATAGTCCTCCTGAGTCACATATACTTCAGAAGGATCACCTTCCATCATATTAATATCCTTGTCAATATCCTCAACTTGATCTTCTTCAAAGTTATCAACCAAATTTTCATTTTTGATAGGATATTGTATAGGTTGATCTTCATTCTCCTTTCTCTCTTCAAAACCTAGGGAGGATTAAAAGGCCTTCTAAACTGATTTTGGTTTCTAATATCAGGCCTTCTTTTCTATGTTTCTATCCTAGACAGTTTATTTGATAGATATTTAATAATTCTAAACATTTCTTCAATTTTATCCTCGTGATTTTTGTTAGTACCAGATGTACCAACTCGCTCTTTTTGTTTTCTTCTTTCTCTTTCTCTTTCTCTTTCTCCTGATTCATTTCTAACTCTAGTTTTTCCTGATGCAATCATGCTGGATTCAATTTCTACTGCATCATCTTGCATACTTGTTAAGTTGGTGGATCTCCTTTCTCTAATAAATAAGGGAAAATTGGGATCAAAAGAGCCAGCAAAAGTAACTTTTGTTGTTGGTTGTGATGGTTTGACATCTACAAGGATTTTATTACAAAGTTTATTAAATATCTTGATGAAATATGAGACATAATCATTTTGTTTCTTTTTAAGATTCCAAAACTCAATCAAAAAATATAAATGATCTTTCTTTTCACCCTATTGTCTGAGGAAATAAAATTCTAGTGCATCCCAAGAATTGATGGAATTAGGGGGGAATCCCTTAGACCATGTCCTCACTTCACTCTCAAATTTATGAACAAATATCCTCATGTATACATATTGATGTTCTAAACCTTGATTATCAGTGAAATAGTCAAATGTTGTTAAATGTTCGAGGGTTGTGATCTCACCCTCCCCATTAAATCTAGGTAGTACTTTCATATAATTATCAAGGAAATCATGAAGATTTGTTGGGAGATTCAAAGGAGCATATCTAGAAGCAGCTTTATTGAAAAATATTGGAGGAGGAGGAGGAGGTGGAGGTTGTTGTTGTTGTGGTATTTTCCCATCCATAGTTAGGTAATCAAGTATTAGCTGAGAATTCTCAAGAGAAAGGGAATTGATATAAGTCTTGAGAAGATCTTCTTCTTCAAGAGGGACTTTCAAAAAAGAAATTTGAGGGATCTCTAAAACTTCCTTTTTTGTACTTGAAAAGGTAAACTTTGGGGATGTAGACCAAATAGGAATATATTCAAGATATTCCTTTGGGGAAAGATTTAGAGAATTCTGGAGGGATTATTTCAGGGAGATATGAGGAAAATCTTCGAAGGGATGTATTTGAGAAACTACAGTAGAGTATTTGATCAAATATAGACAGGAACAACAAGATGATGGAAAAGGATCACTATCCAAATCTCAATGTATTCACAGAAATGGTACATATTTATAGTACAATGGGTGATGCCACCTCATAGAGATATTTTATCTAGATCCTAAAACCATGCATGATGAATAGGGTAGGAAATCTTAACTAACTCATTAGTCATCACTTGAGGATATATTACTAATATCCTAAATGAATAATACAAATATAGGTGGCAATTAGACTTAGTGATTGGTAAGGTAAGTCATAGGCTAACATTATCCCCCTTAATCACAAATCTGATCAATAATACCAGCAATGAAGCATAAGATAGTATCATTTCCAAGTCTTCATACTAAAACTCCTGAGATAATCCTCAATGAAGAACTTCCTAAAAAATGCCAATTTGGATGTTGAATGGTTCATCTAAAATGAACTAGAAGAGAGTTGAGATATGGAAGTGAACAACTATAATATATGAACATTCCCTAATTGCTTGACAATTTGATCATTTTTCCAAGTATTTGAGCTAGAAGAATCTTATGTCTTCTACTAATTGGTGAACATGTTGTATCACCACTCTAATATTAGTGTATCACTGAAGTGATCTCTAAATGTTTGGTTTTGGATAACCACTGACCAATTGATACCATGTATCTGATGGTTTTTGGATGACCTCTAACCAATTTTGACACTTTTAGGTGTCAAATAGCATCCCAATCATGTATCATGTGTATGATTCAATTTCAAGTCATTGAACCATAATCTTGCCAAAGTCTTCCATCTACAAATTGCAGTTTCCCATTTAGAAAATTTGATGCTCATCTAGCATATTTGATGTTTTTTGTTGTCGAAACTTTTGATTTGAAAACCATCTCCAAT
>JZKD02S1673929.1:274072-287052 GCA_000966675.3 Picea glauca | reverse complement strand
CGTCATCACTTGATTTTTTAACTCCCCCCCTCAATGTACAGAAGAGTTACATCATTGTACTCCCCCCTCTAAGCTCAAGAAAGTACCATACTTGTTCCATTTGTATACAACACAAATTGGGCATGTGGAAAAAACCACATGTTATCTCATCCTGTGAGGGCCATGCTTAAAAGTTACGGCATAAGGGGACCACTTATGTGAGGTACAAAAATGTTATGTGATACAAGATTGGTCTTTACTCAAGATTGAATTCTATGGTAAGACTATATAATTGCTTGGTTGTTGATGACCACTGCCAAGGATCAATCCACTCATAGTGAATCTTCAATCTTGCAGGTTTCTTCAGTGTTGAACATTTGTCTGAAGAATGGTTATGCTTGCCACAATGCTGGCTAGGATGGAGATCAAAACATTGATTCTCCATGTGACGAACTCGATTGCAATGTTGGCACTTTGCATTCTGATGTTGAACTGAAATAGGTGAGGTGAATCTTCTTGAAGGAATCCAACACTTGGAAACTTGATTGGTTTGGAATAATCAGGAATATGAAAGGTAACTTCCTTTTCATATCCAAGTCTTGTTCTATTATTTTTGTAGATGATTTCTTCCCAAGTTCTGATGATGGGATTGGAAAGAGTATTTTGAACCTGTTGGTTTAAAATCTGTGGAAGTGGATTTACTATATATTGTTGCATTATTGAAAGGTTTTATTCACTAAAGTCAAAATAAAACTCTTGAAATGTAGGTTCAAAACTAGATTCATATTCATTTGCATTTGGAATTTTCTTACCGAGTTTCCCCCTTCACTATATGTTTATTAAAAACATCATCATCATCATCTTCATCATCGTAGAGAGGGTTGTGTTGAAAAAAAACTAGTTCAAAATACTTCATTGGTTGATGATTTATGAGATCTATCAACTCATCATTCAATAGTTGGGATTGAGATTGAAGAAGTATAACTTTAGCTTGCATCACTTGCAAACAAGTTAGCACTGGTTGAAGAGTTTCTTTGTTCAATATTATTGTTTTTCCTTCAATGGTGTTTATTAGAGTGTTTAGAAACTCTAATAATTCTAAAGTTTTCTCCATCTGAATGATGTTTTCTTGTAACTCGCTCACTTGACTCAATCACTTGAATTTGTTTACTTGAACTCACTTGCTTGTACTTCACAATCGATTGGATTTTTTTCTAGGAAGTTTCTCAATTGTATTCTTTAATCCACTTACTCCCACTCGCTTACAACAAGGTGTGGGTGTCGGATACTACCGAAAATGCACCCAAACTCATAAATATTACATTTATTTGAGTTTAAACTACTCAACCCTATCAATTTTGATTCAAGAAGTCATATATTCAATAACTCGATCTTGGGTGTCGGGTTCAACCGAGAATGCACCCGAAAATTACAATATAATTCAACTTTATTTGATTTGACACTTACAAAAAATTGTTGTAATTTATAGTTGATCTTGATTACTCGCAAAAAATATTATTTGCAAGTTTACAATAAATGTTGATTTCAAAGTTGAGTTGATCTTCAAATTTGATGATGCTTTGAGACCTTGATTATGAGTTTGATGTGTCCAATGTTGATGTGATTGCTAATTTGATATCTTCATTGCTTCTTGATTACTTGCGCTTCATTGTACTTGAATTTCATTAACTGTTCGAACTTGCATCGTAGTATGTGTGTTGCAGTAAATAATGGATTACAATTGTGTTTATGTAAAAAATTGACAATAAACATCATAAACATAAAAAAAAGAATATCCACCATGAAAATATTCATCCTCGTACACAACACAAGGTGTACCTAAGATCCCCTTATTCAATTTCAGGTGGATCTAAAACACAAACAAAAAAATTCTATTCTATTTTATTATATGATAGCTTTGTTGCAATACCAATAATCTAATTACAATTTAAAAAGTTGCAATAATAAGAAAACTTGATGTGGGATTTGAGGTGATCCATGGTAGGTTATTAGTTGTTCTATCCAATATTTCCATCTATTGTGTACACTGACTCGATGATGGAATACCAATTTACCCTGCACAAAATGTTCGTTGGCGTGGATAAGGATCACTTTCTTGCCTAAGAATTGGTAATTGACCACAACCCATATCTTTGTGAAGGCACTCTGAGGGTCACATGTTAAATGTTTGAGGCCAAGCTAGGTGTGTACAGCGTGATGTGAGGGCGTAATGATGAGCTAGAAGTGTATCAAGTGCGAGTTGAGGCGTGAACTGAATAAACAAGCTGCGAGTTGAGTGTTGAAGGCCAAAATTGAGTACGATCTAAGGTTTGTGAGGAGATTTGAACCTTGGATGGTCCTCCTCCATGTTCACAAAGGAAAATGAGCCATCCTCCATGGAAATACGTTGTCAGAGGGAGATATAATTGGTATCCTTGTATAAATATGGATCAGTGATCCATTGCACTAGATCACGTCAGATCTCATTGGTTTAGATGAAAATCATTGGGATCACACCAGATCATAGCAATCGCAAAACGAAAATTCCAGATCACACCAGTTTTTCAGATTTTATATCGTGTTCTAACTACCAAGTGAATTCAACTTATAAATATGAAGCGAGAAACTTTAAGTTGCAGATCCATTTTTGTTAATTTAAAAAATAAAATGAAATGGAAACGATGAATCTAACCTTCACTTCTAAGATGACACAACAAATATTAAGAACAAAGCAAGCACCTTCTTCATCAGCCTTCTTTGGGTTCCAATCTAATATAGATATCTATAGGAATTGCGATCTGGAGAACTCATAATCTAGAGAGGGTTTCAACAACATAATTTAGATATACATAATTCATAACCACAACCACTGATCCATTGAGGGACAAAGGCATCTGCAAATCCGTGAGGAGGGAAGATTCAATCATTGATCTTGGACATAACTTGATTAATGGCATGAAATCATAAGGAATATTCAAAGGTAAATTTTCCATCATGTAGACTTGGAGTGCACCTCTCATGGAAAACTACCATGGTGAAGCAATCATGCCCTTAAGAACTAGAATAGCTCTAATACCAATTGATAAAATATAGACAGGAACAACAAGATGACGAAAAAGGCTCACTAGCCAACTCTTAATGTATTCACACCAATGGTACATATTTATAGTACAATGGGTGATGCCACCTCATAGAGAGATTTTCTCTAGATCCTAAAACCATGCATGATGACTAGGGTGGGAAATATTAACTAACTCATTAGTCATCACTTGAGGATATATTACTAATATCCTAAATGAATAATACAAATATAGGTGACAAATAGACTTAGTGATTGGTAAGGTAAGCCATAGGCTAACAATATTTAAGAGAAATTTCAATATAAATTTCAGGGAAAAATTGGATAGAGACTGTTGTAGATACTATCAAGGGTGGTTTTGGGGAACTTGGAAGAGGTTCTTCGAGAGGTGAAAGAAAGAAAGGTTGGAAGGGTTTGAAGGGCTTGTAGGAGTTTTCTTTATGGAATCCTTTGGATCAATATGTGATTTTCCTCTTAATTTAGGGACAGTGGAAGATGAAGGTTTAGAGGTGGATTATGTGGTAGGAGGAGTTGTGGGTGTATGTTTCATATTTTTCTTTGACAGTGGTTTTTCAGAATTAGATACTAGCATTGTTTTATTTGTATTTGGGTGAGCCCTAGTGTTTTCCTTTCCTGATGCCAGTATTGAAAATGTGGAGTCGATAGGTGAGGGATTTTAGCCTTCCTGTCTCTTTGTTCACCAGCAATGAGTAGGTTTTACTGTTGTCTTTCCCAGGGAAAAATAAATTTCTTCAATTCGATCCCCGACAATGGCTCCAAAAGAATGTTGTAACCCTTGAGATGTTTTTGGCTAGGAAACTATGCCAAGACATCCATTAAATTGATTGATCTATTTTTTAAGAAAAATTGTCCTAAAACAGAGTTTTTTTTTCTTTTTCTTATTTAGGCTTGTATCTTTAGTCTTTGAATATTTAAATATTTAAGATGAGAAGGAAAATCATTCTATGTTTCAGACAATTAAAACTTTAGAAGATGAAAGAATAATTTAGAGAAAACAAACTAAAAATTAAATTAATTTACCTTCTGATGAATATTACTTAACTTTTAGGAGGAATAAGTGATGTTTGATTACGTATCTTAAAACCATAATATAGTTTGAACAAAAATAATACATATTTTTAATTCAAAACGAAAAATAAAATATAAGCACGGGTCTTCTTTTATACTTGTTGATGCAAAATATTGTGCAACAGGAATCCTGCCTACAAAATGTTGCAATGCATTATACTATTTATATTACCATATTGTCTAACTAGTAGGTGGGACCCCTTAGAGAAGATGAATTAAGTTGATTTCGCTCCATGTTATTTTTTAGAAATAAATGTGACCCGCAAACAATTGGTTAAATTAAAATACAGTGTGGTATTTTATTCTTCTTATATGCATGAATGGTTTCTTCGTCAGAGACTTACGAGACTCCTTATCCTCATATTGCATTGAATGTGTTGTTTCCATGATTAAAAGAAAGAAAAAGAAAGTGAAAATCCTTTCACACCAGAATTATGACATTATGATTATAAGTTTTAAAAGTCATATATTTTAACATGACCTGTGACACATTTTAAAAGAATGGTCAATTTATTACATGCACATATATATCACATATGGTATTATACAAGTTTGTCACATGCAAAGTGTGAATGAACCCAAATTAGAGTTAAATTCATATATATGTTATGGACCTCATACTTCATGTTGCTTGATTGGTAAGTTGATAAGGATGATATATAAGCAGTGATAATTTACAATAGTTATGAATGTGGTATATTGCTTTGGATATGGTTGTGGGTTCAACGCATAGTACCGAGGCTCGATTTGGAGTCCGAGATGGCAAGTAAGTGCTTTCCATCGTGTAAATTTTGGTTGGATGTTGTGAAAGGTTGGTAAGTTTTGGTAAATTTTGAGGCAACGTGAGTTGATGGAGAGTTAATGCACTCTCATTGGTTTTCCCTCCTAAGGATACCACCTTTCGCATTGTTTCTTGTTGGAAATGGCATTTTGTTGTTAGTTGAGGGTTTGTATATTATAAGGTTGTGGTGGTTTGATAACGATCTTGATCTTGTCTCTTGTGGATCTTTAGCTTACTTCTACAGGTATGGACATTTTTTACTTCTCTGGCATTGATGGCTTTCTTTGTTCTGATAAATTTTGAATATTGGTTCAAGTTGTTTGCATGCAGTGTGTTTGTAATGAGAATGAGTCTCTGTTGGATTTTCATGATGTGTATGGTAAATTATTTGTTTTGAAGTTGAAATGAAAAATAAGATCACCAAGGAGAAATCTCGACCTAGGTTTTGCATTGAAACTTATACACTCGAGTTTAAAAGGAATAAAATATTTCGAATGAGGAAAATAGTTTATTTATTGTTGATTGCATTTGGGTTTTCATGGATATGGCATGTTGTTAGGCACCGTGGGTTTCTTGTTATGATTATGGATTTTTCTCTCAAAACAAAATAAAATGGAAGTTTGTAGTGTGCTCCTAGCCTTCTCATCTTGACTGTATATGTATCTCGTTCTATAAAAAATGATAAACATTTTTTTAGGCTCACTATAATACCAGTTCAGTTTATTGTAATAATGGTTGGGGCATATGGGTATATTTTGATTACTTTCTCACAAATATTTTGTGCCCCGAATGGCCAATTCCACCAACAAACTTTAAGTTATAGTGTTATGACTTTGAAGAAACTCGAAACCTAGGGTTTCGACTTATACTCTTATCTTGACCTGCTTTCTTTGGAATTTAAAGATATGACTCTACCTTCAGTGTCCACGATTTTGTTATCATCATGGGAGTGTTGGTTGGAAGTGATAAGCCTGTGTGTGAAGCCTACTTCATATTTTGTGTTGGTATGTGGTGGGCATATTGGTTACAAGTCTCATTTTTCAAATATTTTTAAAGGGAAGCTACTCTTTGATAAAACACAATTCTAGCAATTGGAAATATATATGGAAAATGTATTTATCAATATAAAATGGGAATAGTTTTGTGCCCTGGAATGGATTCATTATGTTATTATGGAAAAATAGGGTTCGAATGGATAAATTTCGAAAATTTAAATATGATTCTCTCTACAGGAAATTATAAAAAGAGTTTTTAGACTGTTGTTGATATATTTTAGTGAACTTAACTCTCAAAAATACAAAAGACAAATACAAAGTTTTATTTTGAGGTTTGAATTGATCACATTTGTTGATGTTCAATGGATGATATTTGTATGTGTAAAGAACATTGATCATTATCATTTCCCTCCATAATTTCATTTTACGCAAATTATAAAGCCCTCATTTTTTCCCAAAATCATTTTATTTTTCCATGCTTTGTTCCAAAAGAAATATGATTTTATAGAAACTTTGTGATTGGAAAATAAGTTTTGAATTAGAACAATGAGCATTATTAACAAGACTTACAGTTGAATATGAAGATGGCGTGATTATTTAAATCCCTTGGTTAAGAATGAGTCTTATTTAGAACGTTAATCATTTATTTCATTTTCATAAATAACACTTTTCATTCATTATAAATCCAAATCGCATCCCATAATTTCATTGAATATCCTTGTTCTAGATAATGACAATTGTGGATTTTAATTGGAATAATGACTATGATTATTGTATACAAAGAAATGGATTAATGGCATGCATAATTGTGTGTTAAATAATGAGAGCCAATGTTTTGAGTTTATCTTTAGACAAAGATAATTGATGGTTGATTATTCTTTCATGTTCTATATTCTGATCTAAGTTTTCTTGTAGACAATGAATTTCTTTAGTAGAGGTAGCAATGGAAAAGGTAGGGGAATAAATATTTTTTGGCAAAGGGGTAACAGGAGGCCCAGATTTTCCATTCACTTTGATGATGATCCTCAAGAGTTACATCAGTTATTTCAAGCTGGGTTTTTCAACCTGGTGGGTCAAGAAATATTACAGCCACATCCTAGATCACATAGACCCCCTTACCACCCTCATCAAAATATTTTAGGTTTCCATGTTCCACCTCATGTCTCACTCTAGCCACAGGTCCCTGTTAATGATGATTGACAAGAAATTGTCAACCAACCTGTATTCCATCATCATGGTTGGCCTACAGTTTCATTACCATTGCCTCATCCACCTCCACCTAACCAACATGCCTAGCAAATTGATCATATTGAATCATGCTCGGCCCTCACATGCAAGTAAAAAATTGAAGACAACCATCCCTGAACCTTTGTCAAGCAAACGTAAAAAGTGATCATTCATGCCAAGTCCTCTAGTGACTCCTCCCAGTCAGTTAACTCTCATGCCCAACAGAATAATGAATAGTCTCCAGCTCTCCGTGAAGTTCAACCTCATGTATCCAATCAACCAAGCAATGAGAAAATCATCTCTACAAACAGAGCAGAAACGGTAACAAACTGTGGAAAGAAGCAGACTACTTCCCATAGTAAATATGGATTTTGATTATTGAACAATTTGTTATGTTTGAGGTTATTTTCAGATAGCATGGTACTATTATTTTCATTTTTGGACAAACAGACTTATTTATTTTTGTGGTGGAAAAATACATTTATTTATTGCTATATATGTGGATAATTTTAGGGAGATACAAGGGAATATTTAAGTGATTGTTTATGTGTGCATTTATGAGGTGGCATGATTTATTTTGAAAATAAATTATGGAGAAACAAGGAGGGAATCAAGCTTAAAAGGATTTAAAATATTTTAGGGGTCCCACCTATTAGTTATTATTTAATAAACCCTTTATTATTATTATTATTATTTGTCCCTAACTAATATTAAATATATTATGACTTAACTAATGGTAATTTGAAACTACCACAACTTCTTTGAGGAAGATAAAAGTTGATCAAGGGAAGGGACAAAAGGAGGAGAGAACAAGGAAGAATTTTCTGATATAAGGTCTGCTCTTATTCTTGTGAGATTACTTACTTTCATTCATTTTGAGTTATCTTTGAGTCTCAACCCTCTTGTTGACAACAAGGTCTTATTGAAGATTGCAGGATTCAAGGATTGAGATATATATTTCAGCAGTTTATTCGTGAAAGATTGATCATATGATCTTGATACTCAGGGTATTCTGATTTGTATATGAATTAGATTTCATTACCGATAGGGAATATTTTGTAAAGTCAGTCAATGATATTTTCATGGCTAAGTTTATCCAAACTTCTAGTCTCAGTCCTCTCTTGTTGTTAGAGTCTTTTTGTATGGTGCCCATCAAAGATCTCTAAGTCCGATCTTGGTCCATATCCTCGTAGGGATTTGAAAAGGGGTTATGATTGTAATTCAGAATGAAATTAATAAAATCACTTTGTTGATTTTGGTCTCATGTGTGTATTTTATGATATTGTTTTAAGATTTGAATTTATTTCGATCTTTAATCATAAAAACACAATACATATACATTTTTCACTCTCTTCTTTTGCATTGTTTAATTATAAAAGACAACATTGACTCCTTGTACTTTTGCTCGAGAATCAATTGATAATAAAAAAATTAGGCTATAAACCTCGGGTGATAATCCCAACTATCTTACCCTATCCTAGTAAGATTCCAAAATGTTGGAGTGAGGTTCCTCATACATTTGCCTCAACAATGCTCATAGTATATTTGAAGAAATTGGAAACTTTTAATGATACATTTGCAGCGTCATTATGGTAGTTGGTGTACCAAGTCATCACATTCATGGCAATAGATACATATAAGAAGAAATTAAGAGCATGGAGATAACACAAGGAAAGAGAGATCACCTAATCTGAAACATAAAAGTTTGAGTCTTCAAAACTTGCAGAGACTTTTTATTAAAACTCAAGCTTGGGTCAAAAAACTCTATTTACATTGAGTTCTTATGAACATTTATACAAGATAGGTTGAAACCCGAAATGGTTATTCGATCCTATTTCTTAGAAAAATGAGATACAACAAAATCTTTGACTCCATAGAAATAGGATTGTTGGAGGAGTCAAATCCTAATTTTCTTCTTTTTTGATGAGTCGTCCTCCCAACAGTTGGAGGAGAATATTCCAAGTTGCATCTGAAGGATAAATGAAATATTTAATTTGCCTGAATGAAATATCCAACTTAGTGTATCTTTTGTATGTAGCGGTATGTGATAATAATTTCTTTGTTTGCCATAAAAGATAGAAGTCATCTATGAGTAGGTCAACAATGGTTTGACCTCTTAGGGTATTGGCCATATTTTGAAACTTATCATCTTTTTCACTGGCAACGAACAAAATTTGTCTGTAGTTATCATATGACGGTAACTTGCCATCTTTATCCCAAGCTTAAGGTAACCCCATCTTCACTAAATTCTCAATTTGTTGGAAAAATATTCCACATTCCTTTTCAATGCTATGCATTCATTATGATCTTGTTGTATTAGATTTCTCTTTGTGAAAATTCTTTCAATTTCCATCACCATTGTTGTTCTATCATTAACACCTTTTTTTCACATTGTTTCTCTAGAATTGGAATTTAGGAACTTTATGATTTGACTAGTAACTTGTGGTCTTGTTCCTAATTCATGAAATGATTTCTGGATCACATCATCTGCTTCATCTACCAACAACATTTCATCATCTATTGTTTTGGAATAATCCCAAAACCTGGCTACTTCACTGATGATTTCATCCTAGATGAGATGCTTGGATCCTACCAAATATGGTTTACTTGACAGTATAGTATTCAAATGTTTCATATCAGTTAACATCTTAGCCTTTAGTTTCTGATATTTTGCAATAATTTTGTCTTTGTCTTTAATTTCTTCTTTCTGCTCTAAGATTGTTTTATTTAAGCTTTCAATTTCAACACCTTTCAGGTTCATATCTGCTAATACCCTTGATAGTCCAACTGTTGGATATGATGTATTTGCTTCTTTAAGAGAAGAAAACCCTCCTTTTAAACTTTCATTATGTTTTTCATACATTTCTATCTACTCTCCCATATCTACCATTTTCTTCATGAGTTGATCTTTTTCTTCCTAGATTGCTTGCTCAGCCTTGTAGTTATAGGGTTTGTACATGGTCAATTCCTGGTATTTTAAGCTTTTGCTTCAGAACTTGGATTTCTTTGTCCTTTTCTTTTATCAGTACTTGTATGGATGCATCCTCTTTTGGATTAGCTTCGAGTTCTATTATCCATTGTTCTAGATCCTCCACCCTTATTTGTTTGGTCCTAGTAGCCAACTTTTCATTCTTTAACTGAGAACTGAGCTTGTCATTGATAGCTTGAAGTTTCTTGATTCCAAGAATAACTATCATAGCATCTTTGTTTATCATTTCTATGTTTTGTCTGTGCAAATCGAATTAATCCAAAGAATGAACAACATTTAGATCAATGGAGATGTTTGTTATTTTCTTTTGTTTTTTTCTCTCCATGATTGCTATATTCAACCTCCCTTTCTCATAATCTATAGTTGAGATCATTATGGTCTGATATGCATCATGGTCATAGATTTTAAGAATCATACTCTTTTTAAGGCTTGCACCTGCCTTCATAATTTCCATGAATTTCTAAACTTGGTCTAATTGCTTTGATTGTTCATTAATCCCTTACTCTGTTTCACTTTTACCTGCCACACCTTTGAGATTTTTTGTGATATTACCTCTACAGTCACAATAGGGAACTTTTCTTTGGAATTATTTCTTTAGGAAAAAAAAATTCTCCTTCTTCAATTTCTTCTAATTTCCACTTTTTGGCTAATCCTTCTCCCCGTGTCTCTGAATTATTTAAGGTAGACTCTGAATGTTTCCTTTTGTATTTATTTTCAAACTTGTGTGGAGTTTGTGTGATTGGAGTCTTTGTTGACTAATCAGATGATTTACCATGGAATGTAGAATGTTCAACACATCTTGCCAACTGTCTTGATTTGCCAATAGCTCTATTTTCTCTTTTTGTTGATGTTGATAAGGACTTTCCCCATGTGAAATTCCTTTTGATGAAATTATTTCATGAGGGTCATAATTCCATGGTTCTCCCTTTTGTAATCCTAGAGATGAAAGCATCTTTGTTGTCACATGTAGTGTTGATCTGGTATTGACAATGAAATGACCTACCTCCTTCTTCAATTTAAAAGTTACCTTATACTTATTTGGCACAAAATGAATTTCATCAGAGTTCAATATTTTCCTAACATATTCGAGAGAAAAAAATCTTGGATTCATAAAAACAGGAAGCAAAAGGGAGCAAGCTGACAACCATAAAATCTGATTTCAGTATAATGTTCAAAGATATACCAGTCTCCCACTCTTTTTTCTGGGCTTAACTATAATAGTTTTTTGCACTCGGGAAAGATTCTAGGGGGAACTTGACTATGTATGATTTGGTAGGATTTAAACATAAAATGATCAACATACTATGAAAATTCAACATTCAAAGGTTTCTTCATAATCATAGAAGTCCAGTATAAGCATGAAATGAAAGGCTTGTGTAAATAGAAAAAGGTGAATCATGTAATATCTTAAGCTTCTAAGAGACTCAAATTCAGAAAGTTGGTAGTGGATTTGATCTGCTATGAATTGGGCGTAATCAAACTTAGTGATAGGTTTAGTTGTGATTGGGAAGATTGAAACCATAATCCCTAAGACAAATTCATCAACTGTCAAATAATTTGTTTCCCCCAATATCGTAGAAATCATTGAAATAATTTTCTAAGAAGTCTTAGGGAAGAGATTTGATTGAATAACATCATTATCTCCCGAAACATATGGATTGGTATAGAGATATGACTGTAGTAAGGTAACATTATCTGTTGATTCCAATTATCTGAAACATTTGGCTGCTACTGATTCGTTTAGTGGTTTGCTATCAAGATTCAGTGGCCATATCATCATTTCATTAATAGTATGGGTGTTTAATTCAATGAGAATAGACTCGGCTATGGAAATTATAGCTCTCTTTAATGGGACATAATTCTCAGTGCACCACACTACAAACTTCGGAGAATGGTAAACCTGAGGTACTATGAATTTGGCAAGGTCGGATTCCCATGCATAATAATGGTCAACCAAATCTCGAAAACCATGGTTTTCTTATTAGTATAACAAAGAGGGATCGGATGACAAGAAAGTATCGAAAACATCCTTATCTTTGTCAATAAGATCTTCATCTACGAGATTTGTATTTTTCTTACGTTCTATAGGTTGAGATGTCTGCATTTTAATAATGAGAACATAAAGACTAAGAAGGAATTAAGTTTACTCATGGAGGAAGTTGACTGGTACAGTTATTGAACTGGATTGACGATGGAAAAATTTCACAGGAAGTGTTATTCGGGCGGTCGAATCTTTTGCAAGCTCAAAATAAATTAAACATTTGACCTTTCCGCCTTTTTACACTCGAAATGTATACATGTTGTTTTATAATTGGCGGAAAATTAATTAAAAATAATAATAAATTTAAATCTTTTACCCTTTCCACCAACTAATGTGATACTAGACACGTGTCAGTCTGATGTTGATTATGGGGGGATCAGGTGTGGTTAGGCTAACCACATACCCCGAGGGCCTTAATTCATGTATGGGTTCCACGTCAAAAGTGTGTTAACTCGGGTAGAGTCTTGTAACCCCTTGCTTTTATGTTAAATGTCGAGCACACAGTGGGGCCACAATCCGTTGTGGACTGTTGATCTGACGATCTGGATGCCCATTCTAATATGCAAGAATAAACACGTTTTTAGTAATAAAAACTATATAATAACAAAAATATAAAAGCTTATACTAGAATTTAAAGGAAATCTAAACTTTATAAAACTTAAATGCAGTTTAAACTATATAATAAAGGTTTTTAAATAAACCTTTGTTTTATTTAAAATAAAATAAATCTATTCTAAAATAAAAGTCCTATGATAAAGAGAATTTATTCAAAATTAAAATTGTATATATATATATATATA
>JZKD02S1673929.1:236324-255928 GCA_000966675.3 Picea glauca | reverse complement strand
TAGGAAGTCGAGTTATTATTGTCTTAAAACATTTTGGAAATAAACTATGTAGGTAGTTTTGAAACATTCAACGTTTCGAGTGGACACTCCACCCATCATCAGGGACAATAGAAGCTCAATGATACATAAAGAGTATGTTGAAGAATATATTTATAGTGTAAGAACGAGAGATATTCGTTGAGAGCAGAAGAAATTATTGTGAAAAAATATTAAAGAAAAATTTAAACAAGGGATCTAATAAGTTGATCTTTGAGAAAGAATATTAAAGTAAGAAATATTAAAATTAAAATAAGGGATCTTAATAATAAGTTAACCATTGAAGATATTTAAATAAGATATATAAATCAAGTTAATCGTTGATAAATCTTAGATTAGTAATGTTGGAATAATACAAATTGTTATTATTGATTTAAAATCGTCCTTTTTTAGGGTTTTTTTTTGTAATGGCTTTGAATTTTGCAAATTGGATATATTTTGATAGAGCACACAAATTCAATCAAACCAGTGCTAGTAGATCCAGAGAAGCCATGGAATTTCATAATTGGGTTCATAATAGCCAATCCAAGAACTATAGTATAAGTTATGATCATTTCACCTTTTCAATGTCAAACCTTACCTTGAAAAGTAAATTACTTTCTGGTGATTGTATAAATCTTTCTTGGGTTAGAAAGACCTTAATTTTTTGAATTTTTTTAGATACATGTTCTAGTATCTTTAATAACATAGTGATCTATCATTCAATGGGTAAAACTATGGTTGGGGAAGAATACACATAGGAAATACAAGTGGAATCACATTATTAGAAACCCTTGTAACACATGTTGGTACCCCTTCAAGTAGTACCACATGTTCTTGTACATAGAATATCACTTCCATGCACTCTCGGGTATATAGGAAGCCCCCTAGGTATACCTAAAACTAGATTTATATAAGCTAATTGACCATCTTGTTGTTATAATACATCGATAACAACACTCGAGGAGATCACTCTCTAGTGTCTGGGTAGTCAAGTAGTATATATAAGGGAATGGTTGATCCTCCTTAATTAATGCCCTGAGATATTGGGACCAGTACTAATATTGGGAACCACAAATATATTAGAGATATATAGAACCTCACACTCCCTTGTGCTCAAAACCCGATCACCTTTTTCTATGAGCTCACTTATGGTGTAATCTTATAAATCACCTCATACCAAATCCCTAGAAAATATGGCCACTCACTCTATTATTGGTAGATTGGATCACCTGGATTCTCAATAGATGAGTCTCAATAGATAAGTTCAATAATTTCAACAAACCGTAAGCAGTTGGGGTAGAAGTTGAATGAGAAGTTGGACAACTTGGAAAAAAGTTAAACTGAGAATTTGGCACCTATGACAACTTGAAGCATACAGCCAAAAGAAGAACCCTAGAATGCAGAAAATATTGAGCCACACTAGGAAGAAACTTCTAACTCATGAAGATTTAACCACCTACAACCCTCTTTAGGTCCTCATAACCAACAACCAATGGATAATAACATATGGCATCCTTTTCCTAAGGTGAACTTGAACAAGTCCAATACTTCTAACCCATCAAGATGGGTCACCCAAAAGGAACATTATGTCACCCTCCCAGGCATTACTGATGACATGATGAAAATCAAGGTGGGCATATTGTATTTGGATCCAAAATTATGGCAATGGTGGGAATGGCATAAAAAATCCTATGTAGACTACATTACCCAGAGTCATTTTGTTAAAGTTATCCATGCACATTTCAAGCGAGATGGTCATTGTTTGGGGCACCTTACCAAGTTAAACCAAAAAGGTTCAAATGCAAAATTTGTGTCATCCTTTGATAAATTAGTCATCCGTACAAAGAACTTAACATATTCTTTCTATAAATAATATTTCATTAGTGGCCTCAAGGAAGGAGGAAATGCAAGCACAAGTCAAAATGTGGTATCCAACTACATGGTTGGAGGTATCTCAGAGGGATATAGAAGAAGATATGGTGATCAATGCACAAACCAAAAATCCCTCTTTCATTTCCCACACTCTCCCTTCCTGGGTTGATTCCTCTAGCACAACCCCTAATCATCCCTTAGAAGTACAAAGGTTGTGTCCAGTAGAAATGGAAAACTACCAAATACATAGAATTTTCTATAATTGTCATGAAAAATATCCTCTAGGTAATAGGTGCAAGTAATATAAATTGTTCCAAATTGAAATTACCACTCTAACCCCGATAGAAGAAACAAATACTGAAGAGACACTAAATTTACCAGTTGAAGACACCAACACCTCGAATCATATAGATATCGAACATCCATTCCCTCAGGAAGAACCTCTAATATCCCTACATGCATTATCAAGCATTTCAACTCCACATACCTTGAAAATCATAGGCTACATCAAGAACTGAAAATTTGTAGTCTTAGTTGATAGTGGAAGTACAAACACTTTCATTCACAATAGAGTGGCAAAAGAAACCCATTTTTTGGTACACTTAATGCACAACCTTCAAATCATGATCACAAATAGAGGTTTGATGAAATGTGAAGTGAAATGGTTGTACTAGAATTACATTCTCCTCCAAATAGTAATGAATATATATATATGTGTGTGTGTGTGTGTGTTTTATTATATTTAGGGGAAGTGATGGTAAAATCACTACAAGGAAAACACCTTGTAGTGGAGGTTTTTAGTGTTACAATATTTTGAAAAATTTTCAAAAAAACCTCTGCTAAAACCTTTGCTTCAAAAAAACCTCTACTAAACCCTTTCTTCTAATAACTACAACCTTCGCTATTAGAAGCAAAGGTTTTAGCAGAGGTTTTAATGAATGTTCCATATAACTAATAAAATTTGGGTGGGCAGAGGTTGTAGCGGAGATTTTCTTTTCCGGTGCTTGTACTATTAAAACCCATTGGTGCACTCTCACTCAACCTGCCTCGATGCCTACATAACACTAAAACACATCGACGCTCTTATAATTGTTATGCACCAGATTCACCTTTTTTGTTGCATGAAACACCAATGCTCTTATCATTGGTATGCATCGGTTCCACATTGTTTGTGTATGAAGCACGTGCGTTTTGAGTATATATACACATCAATTTTGTTTGAGTTAATGTGCTCCCGGGTGAGTTAACGTCCTCCCGGGTGCTTGTATAATTCATAAGTATCGGTGCCTGTATTACCATGTGCACTGAAGGGTAGTGAAATTTTGAATATTCGAGGTGAGATTTCGATGCTATTATTTTTACTAAGCAATGGTGTATATATTGTATTTAAAGCACCAGTTCATATATTATATTTAGAGATCGAGTGTGTATATTGTATTGAAAGCATCGATTTGTAGATTATATTTAAATCCCTAGTGTATATATTATTTTTAAATAATTGGTTCATATATTATATTTAAATCCTTAGTGTGTATTGCAAAACATATGCACCACAAAAATTTCAAGCAATAAATATAATTGTATGTTATGTCATCTAAGGAACACTACTTTTTCTCAATATTTTGCATCGGTTCTTTATTATAATTAATGGTCACCAGTGCATATTAATATTTAAAATTCATCGCTTGTTATTTTCTAGCACACACCATTTAGTGAGTTCATAAGAATATTGTGCACCGATATGTATAGATTTTTATTATTTTTATTTTTATTTTAATTTTCAGTTAATCATATCAAAATCAAATATATTTTTATAATAATATTGTTTTATATTTTTGTTATTTCATTTTGATATAATGGTTGCATTAATGTGTTATCCAATGGATTACACCTTTGTTATTTATAACAATGTAAATCATCCACATATTAATTAATTTGCAACACAACATTTTACAACATTCAACAATGCAATAATATAAGAAACCCATTTTATTATATATGAATAAGAGACTCGTTGTCATACAAAATGAGACAACATAAAGGTCCACAATCATCAAATTGCAACCAACATGTAATGTTACACTTATTGATAACATGTCCTCATGCAATTGGGACAATATGTCGAGTACATTAAACAAAATCCATGATTTTCACAGACAAATATTCCAAAACATACAACTTGCACTAACATTCAATTATGTTGATTGTCGTTCATCACTGGAGTTGCATGCATACCTCATTTCTTCATCATTTGTAGGCGATATTGTACTTTCGTTATTTAACATAATGTTTTCTTGACCGGATTGTTTTTTTATGTTTCGCCTCTTCATCTTCCATCTACAACCATAGAAATAAAGTGTAATAAGTATATCAACATTTATATATAGTACATATACATGATTGTGTAAATCAAAAAACATACTATAGTAGTGAGTCTGTCATAAACAATACATGTTCTTTCGAATCCATGCTTCATGCCTTCTCTCAAAATCTGTTCTATTGGATACACTCCATACTTTGTTTTTTGCATGTTTAATATGCCATGACAAAGCACAGTTGATATAATTAATACAAATAGTTTTTTTTATTCCATTAATAATTATAAAACAAGGGAAGTTAAACAACATAGATACTTACAAATTGTTCAATTAATCCTTGATACTTCACATATACTCACAACCCATACTTAACCCAATGCATATCAATTCATCAGTTGGCCCCTCTTTGTATGTTAGCACCTATTAGAGGACATCCATGGACAAGTGAAAATTAATTATTTAAATATAAAAATCACAACAAACATGAAATCTTAAGTAAAAATGAAAACACAAATACTCACAAAATTTGTGATCAACCCTTGTATTCCTCATCGTCTTGTCTTATGTGTTGAATGGGTTCTATTTTTTTTCTTTTCTGCAACAAAAAATTGAAAAATAGTATTTCATGTGATAATTAAATTCGATGTACATAAAAGAATAATGAATGATTACATACCTCCAATGCACATTGTTGTTGGGATGGATCCTCCTACGATGCAATTATGTTTATTTATTTTACCATCTCTTTCTACACTTTTTTGGAAATCCCTACTGGCATGTATTGGTTTTCCCCCCGTTTGTCCCTTGGAATTTTCATAATCTCCTTGAAATAAGAAAAACTATGAATTATCATATATATAAATTATGATTTTTTTTACAAAATAAGTAATGGTGCCTATAGTAATAAATATGTATCGAAAGGTCAACGGAGGCGACTGGATGGTAAAGTTGTTCTTGCAACGAAGGTCGGGTCTTGTGCTCAAACTCGAGCAAGGACGTGATCTAGTCACGGGACAAAGCTTAATTGGGCCAAGTCCGCATACCTTTAAAGGTCAGCAAAGGCGGTTGGATGGTAAAGTCGTTCTTGCAACGAAGGTCAATTCTTGTGCTCAAACCCAAGTAAGGACGTGGTCTAGTCGCGGAAAAAATATTAACTGGGCCAAGCCAACATACCTTTTAATAATTCGTGATAGTATGAGCTTGTGTTAGGGTTTGGAGAAACTACAAGCTAGGGTTAGGTAGGTGCGGCCATAGCAGAGGACAACATGAGCACCAAAGGAGGGGGTAATGGAACTACCTCATACAAGCAAGTAGTGGTGGACAGGGGGAAAGGGCTAAGAGGTGTAGGTTTTAAGGCACAAATGACAAGCACCTCAGGATCAGACCTGGAAAAGAGTCAAGAAAGGAACCAGCGAAAAAGTGATTGCATGGGGGAAGAAGCCGGAGAAACTCAAAATGTTGCGCAAGAAACAACGAGACCCAATGGGACAGAAGGGTGCAACCCGTGTAAACATAAAACAACAATGATACCCAAGGTAATCCTGGAGGACCCGCAAATGAAAAACTACAGGGACCAGATGAATATGCATGTGCTAATATGCAAGTTTATGGGTTTGTGGCCCACAAAAAGAACATTGTGCAGCTGGATTAAATATCATTGGAAGCCAAGCGGAGAAGTGGAGCTCCACCTGGGCTCGAAATGTTTTTTCACTGTAGTATTCATGAACCTGGAAGACAGGGATAGGGTCTTTAGGGGGGGGGCACATACTTCCAGGCCTCAACAGGACTGTACATGCGGCCCTGGAAGGCAAACTTCTCCCCAAAAAAAGAGACTTTCAAAAATGTACCTGTCTGGCTGATATTTTACTCCCTATCGTTAGATTACTGGCTACCCTCTACCTTCGAAGCTATAGGGAACAAATTGGGAAAATATGTGAAGACTTCAGAAGCCACCATAAAAGGGAGATATACATCCTATGCAAGAATCTGCATAGAGATGGATGTGTTGGGAGCACTCCCAGAAGCCATAAGTTTGGAATTCAGGGATTAGGAATGGATACAAAACATAGACTATGAGCAGATCCCCTTCAAATGTATAATATGCCACGAACATGGACACCTAATCAGAGAATGTCCTCTCAATAAAAAACAAGAAGCGGAAAGCACCAAACCACAGATGGATGAGAATAGGTTTATAAAGCTAAACCACAGAAACAGAGCTAACAAGAAACCAAGTAAAACCCCAACAGGGAGAAACCCAGAGGCCAAGAATAGAACAAAAGGATGTGACAAAACCAACAAAGGGGAAGAAGGAGGAAAGGAATCGTCAAAATCTCAAGAAGCCAGAGAAAAGCAACAAATGAGCCCACAGATAGCCCAAGTAACAAGAAGGAACAGGGGGTTAGCGCAACTCCTATGGACGGAGGAACCAAAAATGCCAACACCCCCATGCAGGAAGCAAGCGAAGATGCGGACATGACACCAAATGAAGTAGGCATGGAGGACCCTGATCTCAGAGACCTTGTGGAAAGGGAAGGGATAGATCTCCCAAACATATTGGAACAATGGAAGAGGCAGGGAGTAGACAACGTACCAATGGAGCAACTAAACCGCATCCAATACCTGTTCCTCCTAATGGAGGAAGCCAAATCCATAGGGCTCAAGCACACACATGGGGAGATAAGACACCTAGGAATCAAAGCTGGCGAGGGACAACCATAGCTCTCACCCAAGTAGATGAGAAGGAAAAAAGGTAAGAAATCAAACAGCATAGCCCTACAGGATCTCGGAGCGTTGTTGATAAACTCAGGTAAGATCAAGAAGCTCTTCCCCAACTCCCCCCAACATGTTTAAATGAATATTATAACATGGAATATAAGAGGCCTAAACAACCCACGAAATTAGAGAATCCTCAAAAGTAGACTTAGGAAGGAACAACCGGACCTATGTTTCATCCAAGAGACAAAATGCACTACAGACAAAATGGAAATGATCAACAAAAAGCAATGGACCAAGTACATTATGGTGGAGGTCGAAGGACAACAGATGGAAGGAGGTATTCTCACCTTGTGGAACCCACAAGTGATGAGCCTAATAGTAGCTGAAGCTACCAGGCACACACTTTCAGTTAGCATGCAAATCATTGGAAATATGGAGGTGATCTTGTGCACCAATGTGTATGGACCCTGTATGCTAGAGGAAAAGAGAAGAATGATTCTAGACCTAGAATACCTAAAAACCCAATCCAACAACCTCCACTGGATCCTGGCAGGGGACTTCAACATCATCACGTCACTTGTGTAGAAAAAAGGAGGTACTCAAAGATTGGATAGAGATGTGGAAGATTTCTCAATGTTCATAGACACAACGGAGATGGTGGAAATCAAAACTAACAATGGACAGTTCACCTGGAACAATAAATAGATGAATAAACATCAGGTAGCGACAAGACTAGACAGATTCTTGGTGTCGGAGTCTATCATTATGTAGGGGTTAACCTTAGACTGTATCATCCTCCCCTGGGGAGGGTTGGATCATTGGCCAATCCAACTAGAAGCAGACTTCCAAACCACACCAAAGAATAGACCTTTTAGATTTGAGAAATTTTGGATCGAACACCCCACTTTCAAGGAGAATATCAAACAGTGGTGGTGGGAGGAACAACTAGAGCAAGGGACAAGGATGTTCAAACTCTATAAGAAAATAAAGCACATCAAATATAAGCTCAAGGAGTGGAACAGGAAATATTTGGAAATATAAACCGAGAGAAAAAAAAATATTGAAGACAAAATGAGAAAACTTCAGGAAATATGCATAGTCGAGGGTTACACAGAGGATCGACAAAAGGAAGAGATCCAGATGACCCAGGAATGGGAAGCTAGATGCCAGCAGGAAGAAACTCTTTGGTGACAAAAGTCTCGAATCAAATGGCTAAGGGAAGGTGAGCGGAACACCAAGTTTTTTCATAGAGAATCCATTGCCAAAAGAACCCACATTAAAATCCTCAAAATTAAGGATCAGGATGGGATCGAGAGAGAATCTCGCAAGGAGTTTTAAAATACTTTGGTAAATCACTTCCATGGGATAGCCCAAGAACCCAACAAAGACAGAACAGAGGCCATCCAAAGGATAACTCAGGGCATCCCCTGTATAGTCATTGAGGAACAAAATAACAACTTAAACAAACCCATTTCTACGGAGGAAATTGACCAAGTGATCCTAGAGATGCCCAACGGGAAAGCCCCAGACCCAGATGGTTTCATAGTGGAAATTTTCAAAGCCTGTTGGGAAGTGGTCAAACATGACATTTATAGGGTAGTGGAGGACTCCAGACAGACAACCTCCATTCTCAAAGCGCTAAATGCTACAATGATTACTCTAATCCCCAAAGAAAATGAATCCAAGACCCCTGACTGATACAGACCCATAGCTCTATGCAATGTGGTTTACAATATAATCTCCAAAGTTGTCGCCAATAGATTGAAACCCCTCCTACCCACACTGATTTCACAAGAACAGGCAGGCCTCATGGAAGGAAGACAAATCATGAACAACATCATCCATGCCCACGAACTAATCCACACCCTGAAAATTCAGAGGAGAGGGGGAATGATAATACAATTGGACCTAGCAAAATCTTATGAAAAAATTAGCTGGCACTACATGGTCAAGACTCTGGAAGCCTTTGGTTTCACCTAGCACTGGATCAGCTGGATTGTCAGCTTAGTGTCCATGACAAGTTACTCACTCCTAATAAATGGAGCCCCATCTAAACCTTTCTGACCTATGAGAGTCATCCGACAAGGAGACCCGCTTTCCCCCTTCCTTTTCATTCTGATGATGGAAGGTCGCAGTCGAAGCATAAAAAACACAACAACACCAAGAGAAATAACAGGCATCAATCCCTTCAAAAACTGCCCTACTTCCACACACCAACAGTTCGTGGACGACATCTTACTCCATGGAACACCCACAGTCAAGGAAGCAAAACCCTATAAAATAATATTAGAATATTTTAGGGAAGCCTTGGGGCCAATATCAACCACTCCAAATCTATGATCTACTTCTTCAACACCAACCCAGCAATCCAAAGAAACCTGAACAATATTTTGGGTTTTGAACGCAAAACACTCCCAACCAAGTACTTGGGCATTCCCTTGATAGACAGAGCATACAAAATGTCAACATGGGAGGGAGTGATCAACAAGTTACAGGAGAGGGTGAAAAAATGGACGTACAGATCCCTCAATCTAGTGGGGAGACTCATATTGACCAAGTCATTTTTGCAATCAATTCCAACCTATATGATGTCTTTATTTCTAACCCCCAAAGGAATACTGCAAAAAATAAGAACCATCCAAAGGGACTTCCTATAGCGCGGAGCGGAAACAAATAAAAAATGGGCTCTGGTGGCCTGGGAGAAGGTCTGCAAACCAAAAGGCAAAGGTGGCCCAGGGCTACAAGACCCACAAGTAACCAATGACGCATACAGGGCGAAACTTTGGTGGCGTTGGGTCAAAGAAACTTATACACCGTGGATAAACCTATGGAAGGCCAAGTATGCCCCAGACATAAATGACCAGGACCGAATCTGCTTTAGGGGAACCAGGGAGGGATCACCCATCTAGAATCTAGCTTAGTGCAACAAAACCTGGATCCAGACACATAGCTTTTGGGAAGTGAGGAATGGCAAAAAAGCCAGATTCTGGGAGGATGCTTGGAAACAGGAACCCATAATGGAAAATACGAACAGGGAGGAACTCCAATAGAACATGATCGCGCAAGGAAAAACAAAAGTCTACCATTACTGGAAACAGGAAACAGATCGCAACAGATGGAGAATCTAGGACAATCTCAGTTCGAAAAATAGAGAACGGACTGCAACAAGCGTGAAAGAGGTGGAGGAGGAACTGGGGAAAAGGAAAATTGCAGTCTCGAAAGAAGAGGACCAACTGAGATGGGGAAAAAAATATGGTGGGAATTCAACCTGAAAGAAGTCCAACATTACATCGTGGACGAGGACCAAGAAGATCCAGCGCAACAATGGGATAAACTTTGGAACATCCCCCAATGGCCAAAAATTAAAATTTTCAAATGGTCAGTACTTCAAAACCGAATCCTAACTTGGCAAAACCTAAGGAAAAGGGGATTTATCGGCCCATCATGATGCCACCTCTGTCAAGCTAAGGAAGAAACAATGAATCATCTCCTCAACGAATGCAACTACACAACATAGATCTAGGACTGGGGCAGGTATATTTCGACAATCCAATAGGATCCGAGGTAACATTTGCGCAACCATCAATAAATGGAATGAGAATTATAATGAAAATGAATAAGTGAACCTCTATTGGAGAGAAATATGGAAATAAAGGAATCGACACATCTTCATGAATGAAAGATGGCCGAAAGGGAAACTCAAGGAAACAATAATCACCCTGATAAGAGAAACGGTGCAGAGCCACAACTGCCAGACGGGAAGAGCACAACTTGCAGGCCAGGACTCCTAAATCCTAGATGTTTTTCACTTGAAATATGGGCGCAACCAAACTCAAGTAAGGAAGCCACCGCAAATCCAAATAGATGAGTGCAACTGGATTCACCCTCCAGCAGGGTCCCTCCAGTTGAATTTTGATGGGGCATCAAAAGGAAACCTAGGAATGACAGGAATGGGAGGAGTAATCATGGATAGTGATGGAAACATAATCCGGTTTTACGCTGGGAGTATGGGAAACTCAACCAACAACACTGTGGAATTCGGAGCCCTGGAGACTGGTCTCAAGATCCTAAGTTATGAAAGGATGACAAACACCATCATGGAAGGTGACTCCACGCTAGTTATCAACACAGTGAAGAGAATCCAAAATGGCACCAGAGTGGGCAAAATTTAGAGGCATTGGCGCTTAGCACACTCCCTGCAAAAAATCCAGGAGCATCTGCAAACGAGGAATACAGTGGAGTTGCGTTGGGTACGTAGGTCAGCAAATGGACTGGCGAACATAATCGCTAATGAGGGGGTTAGCAAGGAAGGACCAGAACTAGACACTACCTGGAGTAACATCCCGAATAGTTAGTTCGGAACAGACTGCATCCAACTTGCGACAAAATACTGTGATGGCATCCTAAGTACGGACAACCACATCGAGGAAGGAGACGCAAGGATAACTGGCAGGTATAAAGGATCTAGGAAGAATATGATTGCCCATCACTTGATCACAAGTTACAATGCAGAATCAGACCATGTAGCAAAAGGGGGTACGACATCAAGGTCATGTCAATAGGAGGAAGTACAGGGGTAGTTTGTGGGAAGGCAGAGAAGGTAATCAGCAGGTCACCAATGATGAAGGGAAAAAGGTGTTACCATGGACAAGTATGGATACACCTCACCCAAGTACAGGTACGAGGAGTTGCATAGTTGTTTGTACAACATGCAGGGGTAGACCGGAAGGTACACCGCTATGGACAGACCATGATTGCTAGGAAGAACCCGCAGTTGGGGAAACCCCATAAGAGAATAAGCACCAAGAACATATACAGATACGAAAAGAGCAAATGCAGGGACTACCACATAAATTGGGGATGTGTAGATAGGAACATGAGGAGACTCCAAGGAAAACACTACCACAAACCAGCAGAGATGGTTCGTATGAAGAAAACTCACAGTAAGAGAATCCCTCAGGGGAAAGAACCTCTGACAAGCCCCTGGAGGATTAAAAGGATGGAACAAGTAGCCAGAGAATCCAAGGGAACCTTTCATACGTTGGTCGAACCAAAGGGAAAAGCGATCATCACAAGGTGGGATAAATAAATCAACATTAAATGCAAGGGTAAATATTGGAAGGAACTGATTCGGGAAGTGGACTGGATAAGGGACCTAGGAGCCACATAGCCCAGAGTAACCCTCTACCACAAAACAGTTGAGGAGGCATGGCAAACAAAAATTTTAATAGGCAATATGAGCTCTGAAAGGACAGATGCCAGCCGAAAGGATAACAGGGACCACAAAAAACTACTTACAGAGATCCTGAGTCACATCAGCAACCTGGAGGCTAGTACAAAATGGCTAGCTGAGGACCAGGGGGACCAGAAGGATAAGATGGAGTGAATGGCAGCCCAATTCCACTTATACTTGCACTATGTCCATCACATGGACATCACGCCAGCGGACCGGAATGGAGCCCCAACCTGTATCAGAAAGACTCGCACGGTGGTCTAGAGGGATGAGCACAAGGATAGGAAGGATGAAGGCAAAAAACATCTCATCATCCTGGAATAGCATCGGGTCGACAACTGGTCAAGTCCTATTGCTCATCGTAGGGTCGACCTCCTTTTATATGTTGTGTCTTTTTACATATATGTTTTTGTTTAGCTCTTCAAAACTGATATGGTAGGGCTGGGCCGGTTTCCCAATGTGGTGGCCCAGCCATACCCCTTTGTTTTCTTAGAAAACACAACTCTGGAACCCCTGGTCTAGTTTATGTTTTGGCAGATCAGGGAGTCCCCCCTCTTTTTGTACCATAATCTCTTTTAGTAATACACGAATCTACACTCACTTACAAAACAAAAAATATGTATCAGTGTGTTAACTATATTTATACGCACCGGTATATGAAACAAGTTGAGTTGTGAAATTGAAAGAATTTTATAAATGGTTGTATTCATGCAGTTCTTTATAAATTAATAAAATCATTGGTACTTAAGTATTGTTTATTAAGCATCGTAGACCCTTGAACAAATTTAAAACATGACAATTTCCATATAAAAAAAAAAAACAATACCATTTCCATTTTAAACTAAGAACTGTTGTATATATGAGCATGCACATTGGTGCTTATATATGTAAAAGGCATCAGTGATTATATATGAAAAATGTACACCACTAATCGCGACAACATTTAAAAAATATATATTATTTCTAATTTAAATTTAGTGGTGCTATTGACATGAATATATGCATCGGTGCTCTATTATTGTACAGTGCACACCACGAACCGCGAAGGAAATTAAATTAAAAACAACAACGACAAGTCATTTTGGGATCCAACTCTATGAGTGGATCCATTGCAATAGATAGCAAACACGCCATATATAAGTAAAGAAACAATATAAAAATATATTTCTTAAAAAAAGTCTTTTTTTGAAATATAGAGAGGGAAAGAAAGAAAAAAAACAAGGAAGTTAGAGCTTCCAATACCGAAGGTAACTATGAAATATTTCTATTTTGGGGGGAATGCATTGAAAATCGCTTGAATTAGATAGGGGAAAGACTAATATTATCAATAGAATGAAATCATATACCTGAAATTTTTCCTCTCTAGATTTGTATGTGACCTAAGGTAATCCCTTTAGAATTTGGCTCTTCAAAAAAATTCACCCATTCCAAATTATTTTCTTGTAAATCTCTCTTGCAGAAATCTCTCCTCTAAATTTTGGAAAAAGAATGAAAGAATAAATAGGGTTTTCATTTATAAACACATACATTTATAAAGAATGAAATTCCCACTCATTTTTTCATTGTATATTTTGGCACATTAATGATATATGTGCATGCTATGTTTTTTCATAATCTACTTATCCGATGCACAGTATAGTACATAGCACACCGATGCAGTGTCTACGTCAAACACATTGAATCATTTTTTCCTTTGTATATTTAGACACATTGATGATAAATGAGTGTTTATTTTTGTAATATGCTTAATCGGTGCATTATACAATTATTATAACACCGGTGCAATATTTAAGTACTAACTCACCAACAAAAAACTTAATTTGCAAAATGAAAATGCAAACATATGCATTTAAATTTTGCAGAGACAATAATGGATGTCACTCTTTTGTGCCTTTTGTAACTTACAAGATTGAGGCATTTGGATTATATATATGTATCGATGCATCATTATATAATTATGCACACCATTAACTTTTAAAAGTTTTTCAAAATTTTGTTTGAAGTTACATTGATTTATGCTTCCCAAGATGATGGTTTTGGCTCAAATGCAGGAAAAAGGGAATTATGATATCAAATTGCTTATTTTTCAGATTCTAACTCATTCCATATATCGTTGCAAGTCCTTCAAGTTATCATCCACCAATTTCAATATTGTTACCAGACATATCGGTAAGCGCAGACACAGACAGATCTCCCTAGTTTCACCCCGAAACTAGAACAAAACAAGACAGAATATAAAACTTTCCCTAAGTTTTAATTATCAAGCATACTAACTAACAAGAGATAAATGACATACCTTTTAAATGGTGTTTGTCCTCACTAGTTTCATCCTCGCTCCATTCCAAGGCTTATGGTAAGTTGAACCTGTAAAAATACACAAGCCAACAAAGTTAAAGCAATAACGTATACTCAACAAAGCCTATGTATGTGATCAAGGAGTCATACAATAAAATAAGGACAATTTTATGGGAAAGAAATATATCATTGTATTAACGAATGTGGAAGAAATATACAACTAGATGCCTTGATGTTGTCAGGTTGCTTCCAACAGTTCCTTGCTTCCTACACACTTATGCTCCATAGATTATGAGATCAACAATCTATCTTGACAAGACAAAGCTCAAAGCCAACATACAAGATCCAAAAACTCCAAGCTACAAAACTCAAGAACCTTCAAACCATATTTTCCCATGAGAACTCTTCTCCTTTTATAAGACTAAAAGGATAGGGTGAGGAGGTTAGGATGATCCCATGAGATCAGGGATGCGACTCAGATCCAAATCGATCGGAGGCCACCTCACCCTCGAAGCTTCTATTCTAGAAATTTTGAGAAATTCCTCTTTTTCCTTCTTACGAATATCATTGCACCCTTAACACTAAGAAAAATATGACAACGTTGTAGGCCACTATGGTACAACCTACGACGATCCTAGATCGTCACACCCTTAACACTAAGCAAGGTGCGACAATCCCTTTTTCTAAGGTTTTTGACAAATGAAAAGTATAATTTCATCTCTCTCGGAAAAAGTATCTACATTCTTCTTCAAGGATTAAGACCATTGATCCTTCTAAAGACAAAGGATAGGTTTACATCATTAATGGTCATAGGGGTGACAAAAATAATGTGTAACAAGTATGTCTAGATTTTATTTGTAATTTATTTATCTCATTGAATTTATGTTATGTATGCACATGCAATTGAATAATTGTTCATTGAATTTTGTAAGATATAGTTCGGATGTGCAAGATATTTCAGTAGTCCAAAATTATGCAAGCTCTTATTAGGAGAAAGATACCGCAAGAAGATGTTTTATGAAAATGAGCAGCTACTTTACCCTACCAATTATAACATGAAATATTCCAACAAGAAGCCTGGGTCAATGGTATTATACTGTGAATTAGATCTCTTTTATGTAGACGCCCCTTAGGGTGTAAGAAAATGATGATTGAGTAATTGTATTTTTGGATTTTCAATGGAACTAATGTAAATGTATTTATTAATTCGATGTTTTTTTTATAAAGTGGTTGGTTTCATATTTATTATTGGGAAACAACTTCCATGATTCTAATAAATGGCTGGTATAATGTTTGAACATACTAATTGCATTGTATTACTAATATTATCGATGTAATGTTCAATATTTTTACAATTAGGATTCTAACAATGAGTGACCTGTCTACCATCTACCATTGCACCCCACTATGATTTCAATTCATGATATTTCTCTTAAATGAGCACATCTCGAAGAGGAATCATACTAAGCATGGTTGAATCAACCACCTTTTCAATTCCCACTATGTCACGAATCACCTATTCAAAACATCTATAGTAACACTATCTCTTCACATGTTGGGGATGAAGGAAATGATACACAGGTTGGTATGGATGATTTCTTATGGGATAACCAAGCCATGGAGGGTATGTTGTTACATGCATTCCAGCAAAATGAACTAGGGGATGACATCGATATTGTCAATACCTTCTTCAAAAGTTTGAAATTTTTTTCCACCACCCCTCTCTTTGGACATGGGTCAAGGTCTACCTAAATAGGGACAATAATGTTAGTGTACAACTTAAAAGCAATGTATGGTATGTCATATGTGTGTTTCTTGACACTTTTGATGTAACTAACCATTAAGTTCCCTATTTTTAAGGAAACTTGTCACAGAATGAAGGAAGAAAATGGTGTATTTTATGCATTCTTGATGACAGTGTACATTTCTATTTCCCACTAATTGCAATTTACTCAAAGATAAGGTACTTGTGAGAGATAATTAATTTCACAATAATTGTGCAAAGGCAAAGAAAATGATGAAAATGTTGGGCGTTGAGTATGTATCATACCACGCATGTCTGAATAATTGTATTTTATACATAACTAAATATATAGACAAAGAGATATGTCCATAATGTGAACATGACAAGTACCATAAATAAATAAAACAAGGGTAAGGAACATGGTCCTCCTCATAATATATTGAGGCACATGCCTGTAATTCCAAGGATTCAAATTCTCTTTTGTTGCAAACAAATAGTTGTGTTGCAAGGGTGACATGCCTCACATAGAAGTGAGTCGGGAGTTATGTGAATCCTAGCAAATTCAATAGTCATGAAGCATCTAGAGGATACATGGCCCAATAAATTCAAGGATGAAGTACAAATCCTATGATTGAGCATAGACATGGATGGAGTTAACCCATATTCCATCCAAAAAACCAATTATTCTATTTGTCCAATGGTAGTGATAAATAACAATATTATATTTGACCTAATGTTATTCATTTTGAATTCTTGTATACACCAATGAATTTAGAAATTGATGTCATCAATAAATTTGTTCTTTACAACGCAAAGGAAATGCAACCATGGGTCGCATTGTATGAACATAAAATAAGGAAATGGGACAATGACAAGAAATCATTCAGATGGTTGAATGGTAGAAGAATGCCTTATCTTGATCATTTAAAATAAAACATGTCAAAAATATGTCCCAACAGTTGGGTGGTTGACCAGATGCAAGAGAAATATGTTGTGCCTGGTCATGACCCATGTGGAGAATAGTTGGATGCACTAATTATAGGGATCAGGTGTAGAAACTCTGTAATAACCTCTATAAGTACCACATTCAATTTATAATATTACACATTTAAATTGTAACATGTATTATGTTTTTATTAATGCTCGGGTTATTAGACATATGACACCATCCTTTGTTCTCATCTT
The DNA here is from genome assembly GCA_000966675.3 of Picea glauca. NCBI lineage: Eukaryota > Viridiplantae > Streptophyta > Pinopsida > Pinales > Pinaceae > Picea > Picea glauca. The sequence continues at coordinate 238,545 of JZKD02S1673929.1, read as the reverse complement.
TATAGGAGTATTTGTTCCCATATATGTGGGAATATGGACATCATTTTTGCACTGAGGATGTCGATGATGGACACATCACACAATCTTGTGGAGTGGAGGTCAAGTTATACCAATATAGTCATGCTACCCAATGTGATCAAAACCTAATAGAGGGGGAGTTAGGTTACATTGGAAAGATACAAGATATCATGCAAGTGGACTTCTCACCTCTTCAATTTGTTACTTTTAGTTGCAAGTGGTGGGATACCTTCAACTAGAGAAATGTAAGGGAATATTGTGTTAGTGGGATAATATGTATAAACTCTAAAAAGTTGTGGGTTGAAAATAAGGAGCCTTATGTTTCCCAAAACATTGCAATCAAGTGTTTGTTTACCCAGATGTGTTGGATTGGGTTGGTGGTTCGTACTAATACATGATTAGAGATCAAAACATCTTTTTGGGAACAAAAATGTTATAATTCCAAGTGAGGAAGATAATCAAGGTGATGGAAACAAAGAGTGATATGTAAATTATTTGTTTCGACATTTATATTGTGGATGCATCATTTTATTATGGGTAACTATAATTGGCCAATTATGTTTTTTTTCCTCTTTTATAATGTTGGATATGAAAATTTAACAACCATTTACAACCACCATATTCAAAATACATTAAATAGTACAAGCATAAAATGTGGTTTAGATATATTTTGATTATCATATTTATTGTTTATTATAGAAAATTTGTATTGTATTTGTTAGAATTTAGACCGCACCTCAGGTCTGGTATATGTATTTCACAGTTATAAATTGTTTTTACAATTTGAACTATAAGCATAAACACATTGATATTCCTAACCATTTAACATAGTGGAAGAATCAAAATCTAGCAATTACATCATACTTGGGTACACATGAATTTCAAGCCCTAAATCACTTTTTCTTAAACCATAACACATGGGCTCCTGTACCAAGGACAATGGCCCAATATTACATAAAGTAAAATACCAAAAACACTTACAATCACTGTTGAAACCCTCCTTGGTTTTTGTGCCAATGTTGTTTTTATGATACTGAGGGTTAGGGCATTCCTTTCCCCCTCAAACCCTCCCCTTCCTTTGCAACTCCTTGCATAAGGTTGGATTATTCCTTCCATCCTTTCTTGTTGTATCTACTGAAACTTCCAATACCTATAGCTATTGAACTGCCACCCGCAACTATAGAACCACCAACACCTATAACTACCAAAACTGCCACCTACGGCTACAGTAACTGCCACCTACAACTACAGAACAACATGCATCTACGGAACCACCAATATCTATAGCTATCGAATTGCCACCTGCAAATATGGAAATTCCAATACATGTAGCTACCGCACTACCACCTGTGGCTACAAAATCACCTGTGGCTATTGAATCACAAGCAACTGCATAATCACTTATGGTTACCGAATTTCCAATTTCCTGTAGCTACCGAAAATCTGCTGCTATAGAATTTCCATAGCTACAGAACTGTCGTGGCTACATAATCACCTCGTTGAAATCACCATGCCTCCTAGCACAAGTGTTTACTCACTTATGCTAACTCCATTATGTTACTCCACTCTCTAATGAAATGTCACAATGACCTATATCCTTTATATACAAGTCTTAGGGGTCATCATAGAAGCCCCTCCACAAATTCAACATAAAATTAGACTTACATGTGGGTGTGAAGCCCCATCACAAACCTATGAACCCCATCATAAAACCCATGAAGCCCCAACCTCATTCCAAGGGCATTTTTGTCAAACTGACACTGTAATGTGGTTCCCACGATGATTCCCACGTGCCCAACACCCAGGTTCATTTGAGAATACCTATTTGATGCTACAAAAAGTCAACACTCCCTCTTAGCGAGGGAGGTATTTTCACCACACTCCACCATCATCTGGAAGTATCTTTGTCTTCCACATTGTATCCGCTATCACATATACTCTCCAATCCACCTAATTAGTTTCTTCCTCTGTCACCGAAGAAAATTCTATTGTCTGGCATGATCCCTCCTTGGAAGAAACCCTACTCCTAGAAGCACCCCGCTCTTGAGCATCTTTCCTAGCCATATCAACCCATGAAACCATCCTGACAATATTGGAAGATGTCTCTCTCCCATATGGACCTGAAGGTTGGCTCCCTATGAACAATTGATTCTCTCTTTAAACCTTCTAACTCCCTTTGAAGTTAGACTCCCTTTGAATCCAT
>JZKD02S1673929.1:207327-220228 GCA_000966675.3 Picea glauca | reverse complement strand
GAGGGGGTCCGGAAAGATTTGTCCATCGTAGATCTAGGCACGATCATTTGAGCCATTGATACATGAGTGATGCATAAATGTGGGTGCGAAAGCATATGCGCCCTGAAAAACTTAGGATAAGAGCATATCATGGGTTTTTCCCAAGATTTTACATGTTTATATCACCAAAGGGTTAGACAACCAAATTTTTAAGCATCCAAAACATGGTCCAACATTGATCATCGAGCTGGTTTTATTTAAATCAAGCAAACTACCCTATGTTCTAACCTAACTTCCTATGACATTTAGCCCAGATTAAATTGTTGGGCTAAGAACTTACTCTATCCTGGGGCTACCTGACCAAGATTAGACAGTTGGCCAGATTTATTCAGTAACTAACCTAGATCACTTGGCTAAGATTAAAGAGTTTAGACAATCTTATTCACTATTCCTATCAACATCAAGTTTAAAAGGCTTGGCCATGCTTGAAAGGTAAGGACCAAGTCATTGTTATTGCATGGGGCTCTATTGAAATTATTTTATGCCCTCTTTTATTCTTTATTTTCTTTTTTTCTTTTCTCAAATTATTTGCAGAATGAAAAATCATTTGACAAACAAAAAACACTAAAGAGATAACATTCCAGTCACCAGTTGATCCTATAAATTATAGGGTGATAACAATAACTATTATAAATTTAATGAACAATTAGCATAACTTTATCATTAAAATAGATGGAAAAATAGCATTTCATAGGAGTAGTTATTCAAATCGATTTTTTCATTCATTAACCAAATCCAATATTTACATAAATTTTAATACAAAATCAATAAAACACATTACTTGGCATACTTTTTTAATAGAAGATTGAATTAATAGTTACATACTTTTACATACTATTTTAATAGAAGATTCATAAAGTTAGTAATAGAATAAAAAATTGTTAAACCATTTCATGGAAAGTGTATAGATCAAAATTTATTATTATTATTTATATTTAATGTTTTAAATTTAATATAATATATTATAATAGTTGGATAATATAAATTAATATAATCTTTGGAAAAAAAAATATAATAATTGTGATTTTAGTAAACAATTTTATTATAAATTTGTCTTCTAATCTTTGAATAATAATTATTAAAAAAACAACATTATTATTACATCATCGTCATTATTATTAGTAAATAATTATATCATAATGTTATTATTAAAATATATGAAAAAGACATAATTATTCAAATCATAATCATTTCATTCATCATATTTAAGTATTTTTGTTTCTAAACATGTTTAATCAACCTATTGTATATTGTTGGACAAGAAACATTTCACCTTGAAGAAGAGTTAAACTTTATATGTCATTAATGGTTATAACTTTGTGTAATCATAATCCAAATTAAATAAAAATGTGTGTCAGGTTGTAAAACGTCCAACATTTCGAGTGGACACTCCACTCATCATCAAGGACAAAGAAGCTCAAATGGTGGAAGAGAGTGTGCTGAGATTTGTATTTAAAGATTGAGATAGGACAGTGATCGTTGAAAAATAAAGGTTGAGAATAAAGTAATAAATGAAAAAAAAAAATGGTAATAAGAGAGGAGAAGGTTAGTTTGGAAAAAGGGGGAGTTTGAGAAATGTTAATGGATAATTAGAATAGTCAGATTTTCACATCCCTATATGAATTTAATTTTAATTTTATTTCACTTCATTACCTAATTCATATCCTTACATTACTTTAATTTTAATTTTAAATTTTAAATTTCAATTTTCAATTTTATTTCATTTCCTTTGATTAAAAAAATTTCAAGACTCAATAACTTAAGTGGATCAAATCCCACCCCCATGTCCTTCAATTTGTAGGTCCTACTCTAAATTGCGCTAGGGTTAGGTTTTTCACTCAGCCCCTGGTGCACTAGGCCGCCCTTGGTGGGGCATGCCATGCTCCCAAGAAAGGGAGGGTTATGAGGTGCCTCCTACAGTCATGTCACAGCGCAAGGAAACACAATTTGCGGCTCTAGACAACCAGCCTTTGAACCACCCCTAGATATGCACTCCCAGCTTCTCTTCGAAGGTTCATTCAAATGAAAGGAAATGGAAATTGACTCAGGGAACACTCAGAAGAAGGCAATGCAACCTTGGGAACCCGAAAAGTGCATCCCTCATGCACCGCAAGCACCAAAATACGTCATCAGTTTGCCAATAATAGAAGAACATAAACAATATATGCGATATTATGCCCTGGTAGGGAAATTTTTAGGGCTATGGCCCTCCGAACATGAGCTGATAAAATGGATACAACAATGGTGGAAACCCAAAGGTCACTATGACCTTTAGTTGGGATCCAAAGGGTTCTTTACAATAATCCTGCACAATCTTGAGGATAGGAACCACATATTTGACGAAGGTCCTTATTTATTCAACTCGACTGGTCTCTTCATGTGCTTCTGAACGGAGAAGTTCAGCCCTTAAACAGAGGATTTTGTGCATGCACTAGTCTGGATTCGACTTTATTCCTTGCCACAAGAGTTTTGTCTTGAAGAAGTATTGGCGGGTATTGGAAACACCATTGGGGTATATGTGAAATCTTCAAAAGCAACCAAGCAAAGAAAGTATACCTCGTATGTGTGCATTTGTGTCTACCTGAATATCTCTAAGTCGCTACCAGGTTCCATTTCCCTGGAATACCATGATGAGCATTGGTCACAAACCATTGATTATGATCACATACCTTTCCATTGCAGGAAACGCCACGAACACGAGAATCTCTTCAGAGATTTCCCTCTCAACATGGTGAGCAAGGAAGAAAACCCCAAGACAAGAAAAACAAAGGATAGCTTCATACCAATATCAGGAAGATGGAGACAAAGGGCCAGGAAATCATTCGCTACTTCCACTAGGGAACCACCCTCCAGCAACCCTTTCAATGCCCTACATCGATTTCCATAGAATATGGATGCTCCACATATCCCTCCTATGATGGAGGTTCAGCAGGGAAAATGGAGGAAACCCATGTCGTGGAGAAAAATTCATCCATTCCATCTTCCAATGCTACAGACGTTGAACCTTTAGATCTAGAAGACGGAGCTATAGAAATGGACCTATATGAGCAGGACCTAGCCGGTATAGATCTGGAGCATCTAGAACAAGCCTATCGACACCAACAATTATATACCATCCCTCCTGACTAGTTATGAAAAGTCCACAAAGTCTTCCTCAACTCTTTGGTGGGCTTTGTCACTAGATCCAACTCAGGTCTGGGCATACAAGGAAATATACTGAAAGAGAAGTTCAAAACTTAGAAAGACGAAAAGAAAAGGGGAATAAAATCCACTCAGAAGATCATACAAGAGATTGGACACTTTATGGTTAACTCACGTCAGATACATCTCATTTATGACAACTTTCCCCCCCTCCCCTCCCCATCCTCATCATGAATCTCATCTCTTGGAATATACAGGGACTCAACAATCGTAGCAAGCAAAGTATACTATGAGAACGTATTATAGAACAACTAGATATCATGTTTCTACAAGAAACAAAATATGCAATGGAAGAAATGGATCAAGTTCTCTCTTATTGTTGAAAGAAAGGGAAATTGATTTGCACCGATGAAATAGGAATGGTCGGACATCTAGCAGTTCTCTGGAACCCAAGCTCTGTGATCCTAGAAAATTTCTTCACCACCAGGTGGTCAATCTCAGCAGAATACAGGCTTATTGAATCCAACAAACCTGGGTTCCTCACAAATGTGTATGGACCGGCTACTCCAAGGGACAATACATCCTTCATTCTTAATCTGGAAGGACTCTCCACCCTCACCTCCGGGAGTCGATGGATTCTTGGTGTTGATTTTAATATGATCTACAATCTTGATGAGAAAAGGGGAGGAGCATGCAGACTTGAGGCGGATTCAGGGCACTTTCAAGCCTTCATCGACAAGTTGGGCCTCATCGACCTAGAAACAAAAAATGGACTCTACACCTGGACAAAGTGACGATCAGGATCCCAACATATGGCGTGCCGCCTTGATCGATTCCTCATCTTGGACTCCCTCTTGATGGATGGAATAGTTATGGAAGCTCGCATCCTTGACACCCCCGGGTTGGATCACTGGACCATTCAACTCTGGTTAGACATTCTAGCCTCTCCAGGTCGTAAGCCCTTCATATTTGAGCGATTTTGTCTCAACCACCCATAATTCCAAACTAAGGCCTCCATCTGGTGGAGGGAGTTGACCATTCATCATGGCTCCAATATGTACCATTTCCAACAGAAACTCAAAAATTTTGAGCATCGCCTCAAGCTATGGAACAAACAAACCTTCAGAAACATCTTCGTGGCCCAACAACAACTGAACGAACAAATGAGGATCCTACATATCCAAATCAAAGATCAGGGCATCACAGAGGAATTGAGGGAGTAGGAAGCAATGATAAGTCAAAATTTGGGGGAAAGGAAATCTCAAGAGGAGATCCTCTGGAGACAAAAATCCAGAGTGAAATTACTAAAGGAGGGAGACAGAAACACCAAATTCTTCCACAGATCCATTTTTCAATGAAGACATGTCAATCGCATCTCGCACCTAGTCATGGAAGAAGGGAAAACTCTCCATTCTAACGACGACCTGGAAAAGGAGATGGTCTCCTTCTACCAAGATATCTTGTCCAAACCTTTGGGCGATATATCTCATGTTATTGCTCAAATCACTCAGCACATACCTTCCACAATCACTCAGGAATATAATGAAGCATTGATGAGACCTATAACGATTGAAGAAGTGGATCTAGCACTTCACAATACTCTAGAAGGAAAATCTCATGGGTCGGACGACTTCACATTGGACTTTTTCCACCAATGTTGGCCAATGGTAAGGAATGAAGTTTGGGAAATCATTGAGGACTCTATGTCTTTGGGTCAGGTTCTTCCAACTCTCAATGCTAGCTTTTTCACCCTCATCCCCAAAGAAGAGAAAATCAATCACCCAAAATAGTTCAGTCCAATAGCTCTCTGCAATTCAATCCACAAAATTCTAACAAACGTGATCACTCGACGCCTCAAACCTCTCCTTCCCTTCATTATTTCTCCAGAGCAGTCAAGATATGTGGAAGGAAGGAAAATCTTGGACATAATCATTCTTTCTCACAAAGTCATCCACTCACTTCAGAAGACTGGAACTCCGGGTATGTTTTTAAAGTTATATCTTTCCAAATCATTGGACAAGTTAAGCTAGGCTTACATGGAATCTATTCTTTTGGGCTTTAGATTTTCTTCCACCTGGGTTGAATGGATTTTGAATCTAACCTCCTCTACCTTATTTTCTATCCTCGTCAATGGTGTTCCCTCTTGCCCCTTTTCACCCACTTGAGGGATATGTCAAGGGGACCCCCTGTCACCCTTCCTCCTCATAATCATGGAGGAAGGCATAAGTCGGTTTATTCAAGATTCAATTGCAGACCATACTTTATTCGGGTTACCCTTGCATGGTATCGATCCTCCGGTCTCCCACAGGCAATTCATTGATGACACCTTAATGATGGGCTCCCCCATGGTCAAAGAGGCCCACAAAATCCTCCTCATCCCTCAAACCTTATGTGATGCCTCGGGACGGGACATAAATAAAGACAAGTCCTAGATCTTCTTTTTTAACACCTCGTTCCCAGTCCAACTTCACATAACAATGATCTTGGGTTTCACTTGAAGCTCCCTTCCATCCAAATATCTTGGTATTCCCCTCTTATACAAGGCCCTTCAAAACAGCTCTTGGGAAGGACTTCTCACCTCCTTCACGAAAAGACTTTCCTCTTGGACCTTTCATGCATGTAACCTCCCCAATCGCCTTATCCTCCTCAAGTCTATCCTACAAACCTTTCCAATCTACACCTTCTCAAACTTATTTGCTCCAACCTTCATCCTCAATGCTACCAGAACCCTGCAAAGAAATTTTATGTGGCAAGGGGAAAAGACCAGAAAAAAAATGGCTCTGATCAACTCAAAAAAGATCTGCAAAACAAAATCACAAGGAGGCATCGGGCTAAGGGATTCGACAAATCTAAATAAAGTATTGAACGCCAAAATCTGGTGAAGATGGCTCAAGAGAACCCAAGATCTCTGGGCCAAGATTTGGAGGAGAAAGTAGGTGAAAAAAAATTCCGAAAAATAACCTTATCAGATGCAACGCGAATACTCCAGGGTCCTTAATTTGGACGACATCCAAGTAGAACCATCTTTTGGTGGTTAATCACACCTTATGGGAAGTCTGTAACGGAAAAACAACTTCATTTTTTAATGACTTGTGGCAGCAGTTGCCCATTCTGGCGCAAGATTCCCTGGCTGACACCTTCCTCGTCCAAGCTACCCAAGAGGGACTGACGATAGTAGAAGACTATTGGAAAGAGAATCCCCCTAGAGCCACCTGGAAAATTTGGAAATCCTCTAAAAGTGACCTCCATCTAGCAAAGCATGTGGATCTACAATCTTGGTACAATCTAATCAATGCCAGGAAAATTCAAATCTTTCAGGGAGAGGACATATTACGATGGGGAAACTCCTAACGGGGCATCTTCAACATCCAAGAATCTCATAGTATCAAGGCAGACTACCACCCCAACCCTCATGAGAAGTTATGGACGAAAATATGGTCAAATAAGCATTGGTCGAAAATTAGTACCTTCCTTTGGCTTGTGGCTCATAGAAGTATTCTCACTTGGGACAATCTCATGAAGCAGGGACTCACCGGGCCATCTATATGCCTGATTTTCTTAAGGGAAGCAGAAATGCAAAATCATTTTCTCAATCTCTGCTTCTATAGCTCCCAATTCTGGGATCAATGTGCCACAATCATGCGTATTTCATATCACAAGCACGAGGGCCTCAGGGAAACCATTGAAGAATGGCAGGATATAGCATTCCAATCTCCCATGATCCATATTTTATGAGCAGAAAAAAATGACTACAAATTATTAACAAATTCTTAACACAGAATAACAAAGATATAGTAAAATTGGTTTTCTATTCAATAAGGAAATAAGCTGAAACTGTAAAATGGAATGGAAAACAAGCTTGTTGGAATGGTGGTGGCTTCTCTCTGAGAAGAGATGTGACGGTTGCACTCATTCGCCAAAAGATGATTACAATGAGGCTCTGAAGACCTTTTTACAATAACCCGGAGTTTCAAAAACCCTATACATCCAAAAACTTAACCCTAGGAGATGAAGCGCCAAAAGTCATGTGGGCCCCATTTGGGTAAGTTAGCACATCAACTTCTCGGGGTCGTAACTTTTTCATACGATCTTTGTTTTAGGCATACGATATCCCGTTGGAAATATCTATCCGAGGAATACAACTATAGATGAAACTTTCCAACTGCTACATATCCAAAAAACCTTTGTTTAGGGCCTCAAAACAGCTCCGAAAGTTCAGGACTCGAAAAACTGCTAAAAATAGTAAATTACCAAAATTCCCAGAAATATGTTTTGAGCCAGCTGGAAAAGGTAGGTAGCCATTGATATCCACCTGGATAAATTCTCCCTCCTTAGGAATAAATTCTCCATTGCGTTGAGTTCCCCCATAAGATGAGGAAATTTATACTGAATTTGGCCCCGAGTGAGCCACTTGCCTTGGTGCAGGAGCTGCCCTGCTTTGACGACGCGATAAAGATAGATCCTTTGTTGTTGAGTACCCTTGATCTGTGTGCTCACAATATAATCATTGGATTCCTATTGTATGTAGTCGGGGTTGAGCTATGTTGGTGTCAGCTATTCTGCTACGTCTGAGGTGTCCAATAATGGTGAGAAATAAGGTTGAAGGAGGTCCACGTTGAATATTGGGTGCAGGCCAAGGAAAGGAGGAATGTTGAGCTCAAAATAATTACCCCCCATAGCCTTGGTGATGGTGTATGACCCATAATGGAGTGGGCGAAGCTTCCGATGGGGTCATGTAAGGCATTCTTTCTGCAAGTGAAACCAAACTTTGTCGCCCACCTGAAACTTATGTGGCACCCGATGTTGATCATGGCACTTCTTGTACTTGTCATTGGACTTCTGTAGGATATCCTAAACCTGTTGGAGGATGTGTTGGATCCTCTCAATAAATCGGGTGGCTTTGTCAGCTTCAGTTGGAGCAGGAGATGAGTCGGCTAAGGTGACCGCAAGGGGAAGTGAAACATCTATGGGACCCAATGGTTGGAATCCCAACCCCACCTGAAAGAGGTTGTAGTCAATTCAGCGATGAAGAGATCGGTTGTAGCTATGTTGGACATAGGGAAGACTCCCATCCCATGTGCAAGGATGCTTGGAATTCTACATGTGTAGGATATGCACAATGATTCAATTTACGACCTCGGTTTGTCCATCTGTCTAGGGTGGAAGGTCGTTGATTTGGTGAGCTTGGTGTCTAGCACTGACCAGAGGCTCGACCAAAATGTGCTGAGAAATCGAATGTCTCGATCTGAGACAATGGTTTGTGGGATTCCAAAATTACCTGGACTCGTTCAAAGAAGAGCTTGGCAGTGGCTTCTATTGTGATGCTCTTCTTCCAGGCAACCATAATCTCCATCTTAGAAAAGAAATCAACAACCACAAAAACACATTCATTTCCCTGCTTGGTGGATGGTGTTATCACCCTATAAGTTATAGGATCAACTAGTCACTAGGATATTATCTGTCTCTAGTGTTTTTGTTGACAAATGATTTTTCATTCTGCAAATAATTTGAAAAAGAAAAGAAAAAAGAAAAGGAAAAAGAAAAATAAAAAAAAGCAAAAAGAAAAGGAAAAAAAAAAAAAGGAAAGAAAAAGAGGGCATAAAAGAATTTCAATAAAAGACCCATGCAATAATAGTAACTTGGTCCATACCTTTCAAGCATGGACAAGTTATTTTTAAATTGATGTTGATAGGGTAGTGAATGAGTTTGGCTAAACAGTTTAATCTTAGCCAAAGTGTCTAGGTAGATTAGTGAATAAATCTGGCCAGACTGTCTAATCTTGGTCAGATAGACCTAGGGTAGAGTAATTTCTTAACCCAATAGTCTAATCTGGGTTAACTGTCATAGGAAACTAGGTTAGAACATAGGTTAGTTTCATTGTTGCTTCATTTCAAGAAGAACCAGTTTGATTAAGTGGGGCACCATGTTTCAGATGCTTAAAAGATCGTTTGGTCAAAGCCCCATGGTGGTCTCTGCTTGAAAAACCTTGGAAAAACCCATAAAATGCATTTATCCTAAGTTTTTCCCAGCGCATGTGTTTTACTCTCCCCACTTATGCTCCCTACACATATCAATGGTCATGATCGTGGCACCCAGATCTACGGTGTACAAAGCATTCCGAACCCCCCGACCATTCTGCTTTTAACCGGGGGGGTCTGGAATCGATGATAAGACTTGCACACATCTTGACGGCTCTGGATCGAGTGCTCAAATCTACAGTCAACGTTGGATTCCAGACCCCCCCCATCCATTCTGCCTTTAATGGAAAGGGGGGGTCTGGAATGAGTGATAAACAGAAGGCAGAGATCTGCGGCTCAGAAATGGGCACGCAGATCAACGGCCCAAAATGGATTTCAGACCCCCCTGGATGATCTGCTTTTAACTTGGGGGGGGGTCCGGAATGGTTCTCTTCCTCTGGTGGGTCCCTTGTTATACGTGGCGTCGATCTATTTCCCCGAGCTCCGTCACCATCTGCTATCTGACAGACCTCCGTCACTTCTGGACGTCACCTTCCACCTTTCCCGAACTGGTCATGTCCCATAACTATTGTCAGTCCTTCCCCCCTATTCACTCGTAGCAAGCCCCTTATTATGACTTTTACCTCCAATCGATAGCCTCCACGTCACCCATCCATATCCCTCAGCACCGTCACCTGCCATCTCACCCTCAAAATGATCTTTTGGCCATTTATTACTGGATAACCTATCCGTTATACAGCTGACCTGTCTCCCGCACCCAACTGACCCCCGTTTACTTAAAACTATTGTTATTCCCCTTACTTTCACTATTCACCCATCACACCAGAGAAATTCATTGCTTACTCCTCCATTATAGTCCGTTTCCCTCATCCACAGTCAGTCACCCCCACTAACGTTGTGTTTTATTACAGGTACTGTTGCAGAAATGGCGCCAAAATCCAAACAAGCAGAAGGAGAGAAGAATCCATTTCTCCCGCCTCCTATCGATCTGGACAGGATCCCACTGGTTGACAAAGACCGATTAATCGCGGATACTAAATGTGATTTTGATTTCTCAGACCTCCAGTCGTGGCTCAGGGAAGTTTTCCTGGACCAGAGTGATGAAATTGGACTCTGGGAATCCAATTTACCCCTATACCTCTTCCCTCAGATCCACCATTTTCCCGAGTTTGCTCTCAAGTGTCAAGCCCATTATATCCCAGAGCAAAGAGTCGTCATCTCTTCGTCCGGAGAGATCCTGTTCCTCATCACGCCCGAATCCATAGACCAGATGATGAAAATTCCCTGAGTCGACTCTGCGTCACATTTCGACCTGGAAATTCTTACTGAATTATACCAGAAAATGACATTCCCCCAAAGAGCTCAAATATTCGAGCTTTTCCTTCCCCCATCTTCTCAATTTCCCTCCACAAATCCTCCTTACCCATCCTCCATGTTCTCAACTAAAGGAAACTAGGTCATCTCATCCCTTTGTGCTTTATTAGGATACTATTCTGATCAGTGGGTAGATGAACCCATTCTGGGTTTTCTATCCATCTTCTCCACCGATGAAAATCCCACCACCCAGTTTGATTTCAGCACCTTCTTGGTAGACAATATTCATGAACAGTTCGTAAATTTCGGCATGGAAGGCATGTTCATATACTCATTGGTAATAGCATACTTGTTCGTCTTCTTCCAGGCGGATAAATTTGGCTTTTCCATGCAGAAGATGGATGGAGATGGTAAACCTCAGGCAGTCACAGCGTGGACCTCCTTGCTAAAGCACAACTCCACTGATTTCAGTTTTAAGGAGTTCATTGACCAATTCTACCACCCTGTGGTAAGAATGCTAGGTGGTAGGCCCGAGCCTCAGATAAACGATGAAGTTCAGAGGATCCTGCATCTCTCTGACAACACAAAGATCGGGGATTGGTACTTGTATCAAAATCATACCGAGATCAGAGTATACGGGTGCAAGTTGGCACCGTATAAGTTGCCCAAGTACCTACCTGTCAGAATTTTCTCGCTGGAATATATAAGGCAGATTATAAATTCCGATGATATCCACTTTGTGTCATTGAAGAAAAAGCAGCAGCTTAGAATCAAGGGGCAGATTGGCTCCTTCATCTGCAACAATCGTGGCGCTGGGGAAGAAGCAGACAGGATGTTGAGAGAAATGAATTTCTTCATGAGCTTCCCATGGCACTATGATCCTTGTGGGATCATCTCAGATACGAGGGTGAAGAACAAAAACATCCCATATGTTCATGTGTCCAAGCTCGAAGTTGATAAGTATGCAAATCAGACAGCCTGGGAGCCTAACACATTGATCGAAGTAGAACAGCAGGATCCCCCGGCCACTGTGTCACAAACGACCACTCCATAGGTCCCTAAAGAGAAGAGGCCGAGGCAGGATTTATCTCTGCCTATCACTGAGGTATCTTCCGAGGAATTCCAGCTGCATACCAAGAGGCCTAAGACTTCGTCAGTCCCTGGCCCGACCGGGGAAAAAGAAGCCTCGTCTACCATAGTGACCTAGTCTATTATTCCACCCTTCGGTTCGAGCCTCCATAAGGTCATTACCCCAGCATTGTCGAAGAAATCCACAGACTCCCCATTGGACACTCAGCCAGGCAAAGTAGGACCCAAGCTGATCATTTTTGAAAAATATGAGCTAATAAAGAAAAGGAACCAGACCCTGACCAGCAGTACTTGCGCCCAATTATGGAAGCAGACATCGACTGTGCAACATAGGTTTCTATCATCATTCGACACTGAGAAGGGCAGAATGCATATGGAATTCCTCCAGGAACAGGTACTAGATCCCAAGGTGATCACGGATTACAAGAGGGCCACCTTCGAATTCCATACAAAGGACGTGCACCCAGCCGATCAGATGGATCTGCACAAGCATATAGGGGAAATGGTGTTCTATACATTGGCACATGCTTCCACTTCTACATCCAAATTGCAGGTGTCACTGAACAATGTTCAAACACAACTCAAGCTGGAGAATATATCGTCCTTTGCAAAGGACAATAGGATCAAGACTTTGGAGGAGCTGGTCCTCAAGATCGGTTATGATCCTTCCAACGTGAAAGTAGATGAGGAAATGATAAAGAAGAAGAATGATGATATAGCATCCTTGAGGAAACAACTGAAGCTCTCGCCCACAGAGGATTCGCAGGCGAAGGAGATAGCAGAGAAAGAAGGTGAGAAGGATGAAATGCTCAAGCTGCTCATGGAGAAGAATGCACAGCTCAAAGAAATGGAAGCTGAGATGGAAAAACTATTAAAAGAGAAAGAGCAACTGAAGCCAATGGAAGTCATTCCATTGAATTCTATTCCAATTTCAGGAGTGAGCACAACATCAGTGACATAAATCCCATCCGCAACTCCATTGACATCCCAAGAGAAGACATCCGACCTGGCTAAGTCCATGGAAAAAATGAACCTACAGGAAACAGAAATCAGCAGGCTTAAAAGGAATATTGAGAACCTTTAGGAACTCAAATCTTCCTTCCAGACCAGCCTCTCCAAGGAAAAGCAGGTGACAGAGCAGCTCAACCAGGAGTTACAGCAGCTCCGGAAGAAAACAGTGGTTGTTTTTGTGTCATTAATTACCTTCAGACCAGGTAGATATGGCCCATGATCAAAATCATGTTTGAGAAGAATGAATTGGTCTAGAGGAGAAAATAGGCCATTGAAAAGATCAGAGTAGAATTGGGATACATGCCAACATAGGCAAACGAGATCATCAA
>JZKD02S1673929.1:187942-198391 GCA_000966675.3 Picea glauca | reverse complement strand
CACCATCTGCTATATGATAAACCTCCGTCACTTCTGGATGTCACCTTCCACCTTTCCCGAACTGGTCATGTCCCATAACTGTTGTCAGTCCTTCCCCCCTATTCGCTCGTAGCAAGCCCCTTATTATGACTTTTACCTCCAATCGATAGCCTCCACGTCACCCATCTGTATCCCTCAGCACCGTCACCTGCCATCTCACCCTCAAAATGATCCATTGGCCATTTATTACTGGATAACCTATCCATTATCCAGCTGACCTGTCTCCCGCACCCAACCGACCCCCGTTTACTTAAAACTACCGTTATTCCCCTTACTTTCGCTATTCACCCATCGCACCAGAGAAATTCATTGCTTACTACTCTGTTACAGTTCGTTGCCCTCATCCACAGTCAATCACCCCCACTAACGTTGTGTTTTATTGCAGGTATTGTTGTAGAAATGGCGCCAAAATCCAAACAATCAGAAGGAGAGGAGAATTTGTTTCTCCCGCCTCCTGTCGACCTGGACAGGATCCCACTGGTCGACAAAGACCGATTAATCGCGAATACTAAATGCGATTTTGATTTCTCAGACCTCCAGTCGTGGCTCAGGGAAGTTTTCCTGGACCAGAGTGATGAAATTGGACTCTGGGAGTCCAATTTACCCCTATACCTCTTCCCTCAAATCCACAATTTTCTCGAGTTTGTTCTCAAGTGTCAAGCCCATTATATCCCTGAGCAAAGAGTCGTCATCTCTTCGTCCAGAGAGATCCTGTTCCTCATCACGCCCAAATCCATAGACCAGATGATGCAAATTCCCCGAGCCGACTCTGCATCACCTTTCGACCTGGAAATTCTTACTGAATTATACCAGAAAATAACATTCCCCCAAAGAGCTCAAATATTCGAGCTTTTCCTTCCCCCATCCACTCAATTTCCCTCCACAAATCCTCCTAACCCATCCTCCATGTTCTCAACTAAAGGAAACCCGGTCATCTCATCCCTTTGTGCTTTATTAGGATACTATTCTGATCAGTGGGTAGATGAACCCATTCTAGGTTTTCTATCCATCTTCTCCACCGATGAAAAGCCCACCACCCAGTTTGATTTCAGCACCTTCTTGGCAGACAATATTCATGAATAGTTCGTGAATTTCGGCATGGAAGGCATGTTCAGATACTCATCGGTACTAGCATACGTGTTCATCTTCTTCCAGGTGGATAAATTTGGCTTTTCCATGCAGAAGATGGATGGATATGGTAAACCTCAGGCAGTCACAGCGTGGACCTCCTTGCTAAAGCACAACTCCACTGATTTCAGTTTTAAGGAGTTCATCGACCAATTCTACCACCCTGTGGTAAGCATGCTAGGTGGCAGGCCCGAGCCTCGGATAAATGATGAAGTTCAGAGGATCTTGCATCTCTCTGACAACACAAAGACTAGGGATTAGTACTTGTATCAAAATCATACCGAGATCAGAGTATACGGGTGTGAGTTGGCACCGTATAAGCTGCCCAAGTACCTACCTGTCAGAATTTTCTCGCTGGAATATATAAGGCAAATTATAAATTTTGATGATATCCACTTTGTGTCATTAAAGAAAAAGCAGCATCTTAGAATCAAGGGGCAGATTGGCTCCTTCATCTGCAACAATCGTGGCGCTGGGGAAGAAGCAGAAAGGATGTTGAGAGAAATGAAGTTCTTCATGAGCTTGCCATGGCACTATGATCCTTGTGGGATCATCTCAGATATGAGGGTGAAGAACAAAAACATCCCATATGTTCATGTGTCCAGGCCCAAAGTTGAGAAGTATGCAAATCAGATAGCCTGGGAGCCTAACACATTGATCGAAGTAGAACAACAGGATCCCCCGGCCACTATGTCATAAACGACCACTCCACAGGTCCCTAAAGAGAAGAGGCCGAGACAAGATTTATCTCCGCCTGTCACTGAGGTATCTTCCGAGGAATTCCAGTTGCATACCAAGAGGCCTAAGACTTCGTTAGTCCCCAGCCCGACCGGGGAAAAAGAAGCCTCGTCTACCACAATGACCAAGTCTGTTATTCCACCCTTCTGTTCAAGCCTCCATAAGGTCATTACCCCCGCATTGTTGAAGAAATCCGCAGACTCCCCATTGGACACTCAGCCAGGCAAGGTAGGACCCAAGCTGAGCATTTTTGAAAAATATGAGCTGATAAAGAAAAGGAACCAGACCCTGATGAGCAGTACTTGCACCCAATTCTGGAAGAAGACATCAAATGCGCAACATAGGCTGCTATCAACATTCGACACAAAGAAGGGCAGAATGCAAATGGCATTCCTCTAGGAACAGGTACCAGATGCCAAGGTGATCACGGATTACAAGAGGGCCACCTTCGAATTCCAGACGAAGGATGCGCACCCAGCCGATCAGATGGATCTGCACAAGCAGACAGGGGAAATGGTGTTCTATACGTTGGCGCATGCTTCCACTTCTGCATCCAAATTGCAGGTGTCACTGAACAATGTTCAAACACAACTCAAGCTGGAGAAGATATCGTCCTTTACAAAGGATAATAGGATCAAGACTTTGGAGGATCTGGTCCTCAAGATCGGTTACGATCCTTCCAACGTGAAAGAAGATGAGGAAATGATAAAGAAGAAGAATGATGATATAGCATCCTTGAGGAAACAACTAAATCTCCCGCCCACAGAGGATTCGCAGGCGAAGGAGATAGCAGAGAAAGAAGGCGAGAAGGATGAAATGCTCAAGCTGCTCATGGAGAAGAATGCACAGCTCAAAGAAATGGAAGATGAGATGGAAAAACTATTAAAAGAGAAAGAGAAAATGAAGCCAATGGAAGTTATTCCATTGAGTGCTATTCCAATTTCAGGATTGAGCACAGCGTCAGTGACATAAATCCCATCTGCAACTCCATTGACATCCCAGGAGAAGATAGTCGACCTGGCTAAGTCCATGGAAAAAATGAACCTGCAGGAAACAGAAATCAGCGGGCTTAAAAGGGATATTGAGAACCTTCAGGAACTCAAATCTTCCTTCCAGACCAGCCTCTCCAAGAAAAAGCAGGTGATAGAGCATCTCAAGCAGGAGTTACAGCAGCTCTGGAAGCAAACAGTGGCAGGAAAGACATTGGCCGAGGTGAAAGAGAGTGTACGGACAGACATCACTAAGTCCATGAACGAGATATGGCCCATGATCCAGATCATGTTTGAGCAGAATGAATTGGTCCAGAGGAGAAAACAGGCCATTGACAAGATCAAAGTAGAATTGGGAGACATGCCAACACAGGCAAACGAGATCATCAAGTTCCTCAATTCTAAGACCAGAGAAGAGCTGGAAGAGCTGAAGATTGAAGACAGAACAGAGACCATCCTTGAGGTCAAAAGGATTTTGACCAAGAGAGGATTAATGCTTCAGCTGGAAGAAAATGTTTAGGCCATGGACCTAGGGGTACAAAGATTCTTCAGTAAGATTGAGGCTCTCCAGAAGAAAGGTCTACCTGGTCTGAAGGTAATTAATGATAAATTAATGACACTCCCAGATTACAAAAAGAGATTGGCTGAGGTGTCTAAGGACAGTTCAAAGTTTGCAAGGATTCAATGGAGCATCACCGGCAAAGCATTTCTAGATTCCCTTCAGTGGGACATCAGCATCCAACACGAGATTCGATACATTTTCCTCACCAAGCCTACATTCGCCAAGTACACAGAGATGGACGAAGTGTATCGAAGGCTACTCAAAGTCAACGTGCCCATTCATCTTAGATGGGAGGAACTCTGTGATCTGATCAATTAGCAGATGAGTTGTCCAGGTCCAGTCATCTATCCAGTCAGATGAATTCGTGCAGAGGCTTCATCAACGGCCCACCCAGAAATCAGCATGCAGTTTAACCACATCATCAAGCAGTTCCTAGATTTAGGAAATTTTTTAAGTTAGTTAGGCTAAAAATAGATTTAGCACATCCTGGTCATTAATGACATGATCATTTGTATTTGAGTTATAAATACTTCACCTTTCGAAGTATTGAGTGGTGGTTGATCTTCACACCCTGATGCTATCAGACTGTAATATTTTTGAAGAGATCTTCCATTAATAAAAAAGGAGGCACTTTTACAGGATTCTTGCATGTATTCACTGGTGATGTTTTTCTCTCTAAGTTGAATGTTATTCTCTCTTTGTTATCATACTGTGTTCTGAATCTAATCTTTAAGAGTAATGAATGTTGTGGGATTTATCTCGTATACCATGTTTCTGACTCGAAATATTTTAGTGTTCTATCTTCTGGTGTTTTCAATAAAGAAATTCTTAACTACTTCTTTGTTGAAATTATCTTTCTCATATTTTCTGTTGTTCATCATTTAAGCTACTGAAAGATCCAGTGTTTATATTATCTCTCCCTGTGGAAGTTTCCCTTTGTGTTTCTGGTTTGTATTTCATATTTTATTAAACACGGACCCCATAGCCCAATGGATGTGTAGACTGTCTCAACAATTTCGAAAAAATACTTTGACAACAAAACCAACCTATCTATTTACCTAGCCTAATATTTAAAGTTGGAAAACATAGCTAAATCATATAGAGAGATCCCTCTCTGAAGTTGGAAGGGCTAGATCCCAACTTCGAAAGTGGTTGGATAAAGTTACCTTAGTAGATTTCTTTTGTTGTCAACCTCTAGGAAATTTACCAAGTGCTAACAGATGGGAGGCCCGACATGTATTCCATTGAGATGGATTCCGATGGCCTGTCAGGAGTAGGAAGAAGGGTGTACAGGCCCTGTTTCTTAGTGTTCAGTTTGGCAATAGCGAAGGTAGTGCAGGACCTGATATACTTTTTGACCTCCTATCAAAGTTTCAGCCAGTAGAAATGTTTCTATAGCATTACCACTGTCCTTTCGACATCGAAGTGTCCTTCCACCCGATTGTAGTGGGATTCCCATATCAGCTTCACTCGCTCACTTGATGGAACGCAGATAGGGCTTAGACGACATAACAACCCATCCTGAAGATGGAAATTATTGAAAACTGCGTTTGCACCCATTATTTGGTAGGTGGTGGTGAAGTCGAGGTCTGTCTCATAGATTTGGGGCCATCCAGAGGTCTCATGGCCGCAAGAGTCTAGCATCGTGGAGAGTTCCATGACTGGTGGTCTACTGAGGCAATCAACAATGCGGTTGGTACTTCTTGTTTTATACTTGATTTTGAGGTGGAATTTTTGTAAGTATGTGGACCACTTTTGATGATGGTCATTCTGTAATTTGCCCTCTATCTGCATGAACTGCAGTGGCTTATGATTAGTGTGGATGATTGTCTCCTTCCCAAGAGTGTAATGTCTCCATTAGCAGTAGGCTTGCACAATGGAGTACATTTATTTGTCGTAAGTAGGGTACTTACAGACATCATCTGATAGTGTCTCACTATGATAGGCCACGGGGTGTCCATGCTGAGTGAGAATGGCGCCCACATCATAGTCTGAAGAATATGTCTCAATCTGAAGGGGTTATTACAGGTCTGGTAGTGAATTTACTGAGGTTGAGCACAAGTGTTGCTTCAAATCATCGAACTCTTATTGTTGGGACCGGCCCCACACAAATTTTTCCTTACCACCACCCCTGGTTATTTGGTTGAGGGCCCATGCAATATGGGATAATCCCAACATGAACTTGCAGTAGAAATTGGCAAGGCCCAAGAAGCTTTGAAGCTTAGTGAGTGTGGTTGGGGCTGGAAAGTAACAGATGACTTGGATCTTGGCTAGATCCACATGTACGCCATGTTGATCAACAATGTAGCCTAGGTAATGGACCTTGTCCATGCCGAAGGAGCATTTTTCCAAGTTGGCATATAGCTCGTGCTACCACAGGGTGTGCAAAACCAGTTGAATATGCTACAAGTGTTATTCCCAAGACTTGTTGTAAATGACAATGTCATCCAGATACACCACTACAAAAGTATTGGTGAATGGTCACAAGATATCATCCATCATCCTCATGAAAGTGGCTAGAGAATTTGTCAACCCAAATGGCATGACCAACCATTCAAAAAGGCCTTCCTTTGAATCGAAGGTGGTCTTCCATACATTTGTTTGTTCTATCGGGACCTGGTGGTAGCCAGACTTCAAATCAATTTTACTGAAGTATTTGGCCCACGTGAGTTGATCAAGGAGGTCGTCAATTCAGGGAATTGGGTATCGGTTTCTGAATGTGATTTTATTCAGGGACCGGTAATCAATGCAGAATCGCTAGGTTTGATCTTTCTTCTATACTAGCACGATTGGGCTCCCGCAAGGTGATGAGATGGGATAGATGTACCCCTTGTGGATAATTTCTTTGATCTATCACTTGATCTCCTCATTCTCTAAAATAGAGCGACGATAGACTAGCCCATTGGGCAGCGGTGCATTCGGGGTCAAATCGATGGGGTTCTTGATATGACAGTGCAAAGGTACCCCAGTAGGTGACGAGAATATATATGAGTATTCTTCGACGACCTTATCTACTTGATTATGTTGTGTGGAGAGGTCGGTCACAGAGACCCTGTATGTGGCTATGATCTTTCGCTCATTCCGAGAGCGAATCACAAAGAAGACAAACTTCCCCGTCTGAGAGATGACCTTCCTGCATTGCTTGGAAGAGATCAAGGAAATATCACTAGGTGGGACTGCCTCGGGTATCCTGTACATTTTCCTGTTCAAATTAATAATAACACTATGAGGCCTAGACTCATATACAACATGAATTTTCCATAAATAAGGTTGGCCCAAAAGAACATCACAAACTTCAAGAGGAGAAACATCACACAATACCTCGTCTTTGAAGGGCTTGATGTCATATGATAATCGACATTGTTGGATGACATGGATATCACTTCCTTGGCGGAGCCATCCAATGGTGTAGGGTTGTGGGTGAAATGTTGTCAGCAGGGCTAGCCGCTTGACAACCTCTGCTGAGATGAGGTTCTTCTGGCTAATGTTATCAATGATGAAGTTCAAAGGGGTGCCTTTTACCCGCATCTATGAATGGAAGAGGTGCTCTCCTTCTTATGGCTCATCTAATTCATAAGGTTGGAGCTTGGTGGTAGCAACGGTGGCACTGGGTTCCGCATCAATGATCCATCTTCCCCTTTCTGGTTCTGACTCAGAGTCATAACCCACATCGTATTCAAAGGCTTTCACTTCGGCCACTAGCGACTGCTTTGAGCAGTAGTCAACAGTGTTATGCCAAGGGATCTTATGGAAGTCGCACCACTTCCCAGTATCTTTATTTGTCTTTCTGGTGTCCTTCTTTTCTTGCAGTTTGGGCTAGCTGTCCTGATATTTTCCATCTTTTCTCTTCCCTTTTTTCTGTGGGTTGGGGCCTCCCTTTCCTAGCTTATGCTGTGAGGGGTTCCCAGGCCCAAATTCCCATGTCTTTTTTTTTATCTTCTACTCGATTTTGATGGCATATCGGTAGGTCGTGCATAAGGATTAGATGTATAGAAATTCCATTTTGTTCTGGATGTATCTATTCAGAGCACCATGATACTTGAGCACCAGATGTCGCTCTGAATATTTTATACCCATCTTGGTGCGCAAGGTATGGAAGATATTTGTGAACTCTGGCACTGCTTGGTCTCTTTCTTTCCACAGTGTGGTCCATTTGGTATAAAAGTCATCATAACTTCCAACAGGGTAGTATTTTTCCTTAATAGCATCCCTAAAGGATTCCCAGGTGTTCGTGACTGTAAATAACTAGGGTTCCTCTATTTTCTTTTGCTCACAGAAAGTTTCCCACCAATCTTTGACATGGAGAATGACTTTGAGGAGCACAAAAGTAATCTTTTCTCTATTTGAAAAGTTATGGACAGAAAAATACCCTTCTAGTAGATTCAACCACTTGTCTACACCATCCACATTTGTATGACCTTCAAATATAGGAATATCGAAGTTTATTTGTACCTTGAAGGGGGTGGCGCCTCCGCTCGAAGAAGATGCGTCGCCTGTTGGTAGTCGTTGAAGGATTTGTGTGAAACTATCCATCATCTCGTTCCTCTGTTGCATGAGGGCTTCCTCAAGAAACATTTTTAAAGGATCTCTTATCCCGTCATATTTATTTTCTCCTGCCATGAGAGGTCTCTTGGCCAGCATGTGAGAGCTCTGGTCCTAAAGAGAAACAGGCTCGACACCCAATTCTTTGTACTCTAATCTCATTGGGGACATGCATTAAGACGACAAGGAGAAGACCACTCTAATACCACTAATCCGGATTTTATGATTAGAATGAAATTACTATGGATTATTAACATATTCTTTACACAGAATAACAGAGATACAGTAAAACTGGTTTTCTATTCAATAAGGAAATAAGTTGAAACTGTAAAGTGCAACGGAAAACAAGCTTGTTGGAATGGTGGCAGCTTATCTTTGAGAAGAGATCTGACGACTATGCTCATTCGCCAAACAATGATTACAATGAGGCTCTAAAGGAGTTTTTACAATAACCAGGAGTGTCAAAAACCCTATACATCCAAAAACCTAACCCTAGGAGATGAAGCGCCAAAAGTCATGTGGGCCCTGTTCAAGTAAGTCAGTACATCAACATCTCGGGGTCGTAACTTTTGCATACGATATTCGTTTTAGGTGTACGATGGCCCGTTGGAAATATCTATCCAAGGACTAAAACTATTGACAAAAATTTCATGATGAAATTTTCCAATAGCTACATACCCAAAAAAACGTCGTTTAGGGCCTCAAAACAGCTCCGAAAGTTCAGGACCCGAAAATCTGCTAAAAATAGTAAATTACCAAAATTTCCAGAAATTTGTTTTGAGCCAGCTGGAAAAGGTGGGTGGCCACCGATATCCACTTGGATCATCCCATTCTTAATCACATCTAGCAGCTACTCCCCGGGTTCATCCTTTGGTAACTTTGGAAAGAGCAGAATAGACGTATCTTCCTAACAACACATCGAGACTGGAAAATTATTTGGACTCAAGTTTGCATCAATATCAGAGAAACCATTGGTCTGTAGCCATGGAAAGAAACAAATATGAAATGTCCTGCACACGAATAGAGCATCTTGGATAGCTAGAATGTCACTTCAAATCCATTTTCCACCAAAAATACCCAGCGCTCCCAAATTATAGGCATCCCCTCTCTTTGGTCTCCTCCGCCTGCAAGATTCATCAAGTTAAACTTCGACGGTGCCTCAAAAGGAAATACATATGCAACAGGTTTTGGTGTGGTCTTCCACAACATACAGGGGAACATTTTACTCATCTCAGCGGGCAATCTAGGTCATACCAAAAACAATGCGGAAGAGCTATGGGGTCTCAAAAAATGTATACATATAGATATTTCTCAAGGATACCACCAACTAATTGTGGAAGGGGACTCGCAAGTAATTCTCAATATCTTTGGGAAAATTATTAATGGAGTAGAACTGGATAAAATCTCACCCTGTTGGCGTCTCTCCTCTGGGATCAGTACCGTCGCATTTCTCATTCGTCCTCACCAAGCTCTCATCCCTTCACATGTAAAATGGAAAGATAATCATATTTTGGATGATTTATCCAATATTAGAGTTTCCTTACAGGGACTGTACCATCTCTGCATGGCCTCCACCCACACGGAGCATCTGGTCTACCAAAGATGCATTGATCAAGCTCTCACTATAGATGGACCCCCAGATGGGGTGTTAGTTGAGCACAGGTGTCTAAGTGGAGGGGATGGTGCCTTCCAGCGTAGTACCAACCATGTGATTGGTGCATGCACCTCCCCTCCTCCCACACCATGAAGTTACACAACCTTCACTCCAACCATCGTGCCATTAACAATTTGAGTGCGCTCCTCTTTGCCTCCTCGTTCGATATATGGAGCCTCCGTTATTGTGGTCACCTCTGCACGTGTGCATCCTCCCTCTCCATCATTATTTATACTATGGCGCTCCTCGGCTGGTCCATTAGTTCTTCCTCTTCTCACCAGAGCCATCACGCGATCTTCACTCCTCCCTGGTTCTTACCTACTACGTTAACCAATTCTCAATGTTTGCTTACCTTCTTCTTGCTTTGGCCATGCCTCGACTGTGGGGGAAATCCAAGCGAGGATCGGCCTGGTACCAAAATAGGCCACACATGGCCATTCGGCCTCAACCTGCCCCTGCACCTTCGCACAGCTCTCCGCCTTCTCCGCCCTCCTCCTCTGGCCAGTCCTCCTAGAGCCAAAGAGGCCTCCTGCCTTTGTCCTCTCCATGGGCTTACCAATTTGAGTGGTTCGACCCCCTGGGAAATGTTGGATTACTGAGAGGGGGGGTGAATCAGTAATAGAGCAATTTAACCATATAATCCAAGTGCTATATCAATGAAGCATTATTATTCAATAACTAAAGAGTAAATAAGCAATGAACAAATGAACAATCATACACATACACAGTACACCAGTGTTTTATGTGGAAACCCAAATCGGGAGAAAACCACGGAATGCTTTTTCTTATATGTCTTG
>JZKD02S1673929.1:156112-166188 GCA_000966675.3 Picea glauca | reverse complement strand
TTGGAGGAGGATTTTCTGTATTGGTTGAGTTATCTCTTGAACTCTTGATAAGCTATTTATGATAAGGAAGTTTTTGCTGGGTTTTCTTCCCCTAGAGGGTTTCCCAGTATAAATGTTGTGTCTATTGTGGATGTGTATTTCTCAGTGATCTTGTTCATATTATGCTCTTATCTTATGAAATGCAAAGAACTATAATATCAGCATAAAACATTAACATATATTATATAAAATGTTTATACAATTAAACTAATTTATAATTCAAAACTCTTTATCTCTGCAATATAACAATAATATCAACCTTTATTCAAAATAATTCATATACCCATAACTCAATACAATAATAACATCAACATGTATTCAAAATAATTCATATACTAACACCATGCCCCACAAATCCAAGAACTCTCAAACTTAAATATCATTTTGAAAGAGAGTAGGAAGAACAAAACCCATGTATCCTTTGGGGTAGTGCTTTCTCTGTAGAATAGGGAGCCCCTTTCACGTTTCCATACACTTGGCCTTCTATTTCAAGGTCATAAATGTTCATTGGCTCATTTGAATTGTTCTCAAAATCCATTTCTCGACTAGAAATAAACTATTATATTAGGTAAATCAATCATTGTATAAAGTATAAAGTATGAGTAATAAAGCAAATATAGTATCAATAATAATACAAAAACATGATATTTTTTGGGCTCTGAAAGCTAGGTCTGCCTGGCCACATCATCTCTGAAAGGGGCGGCAAGCCACCACCTCTCCCCAAAGCAGTTGCTTTCAAACAACTGCTCATTGCCGAAGGAAAACTGCCAGCCTTTGACTCACCCTCCAAGTTTGTTAAAAAACTGAATGAAATTTCGTCAATCACCCTCCCTCCGGATATTGGCAGATCGAGCCCTGGTGGGTCAATTCTTCAGGCTCTGGCCCTCGCCTCGCACCAGTGAAAACTAGATCCAAAAGAACTGGTGGCCCCTGATCACCAGTAGTGTCACCTGCTATGTGGTTGGACGGGGTTTTTTCCTCTTTGAATTCATCTCCAGAGACGACCGAGATCTGATCTTCAGAAATGGGTCGTACTTCATGGGGCCCCAAGGATTGTACCTCAATCGTTGGACTCTAGAATTTGATCTGGCGTTGGACATTCCCAAGGTGATCCTGGTCTGGGTTAGGCTACCCAACCTATCGATCGATTGCTTGTCTACCTCCTCGATGTAGGCCATTAGAAACGGGCTCGGTAAGTACATCGATAAAGCTAACCCTAAAGATCAATACTCTTGTGCATGTATCTATGTTGAAGTTGACTTAGAAGCTGGCCTACCGGAACCAATAAAATTGATTGTAGGATACTGACAGCATTTCCAGAAGCTATACTATGAACAGTTGCCCTTTAAATGCAAACATTGCCACGAGTATGGGCATTTTCGAAAAAACTGCCCAAAACTTCCACCTTCCCAACAAGAAAAAGTTTGGACAATGGATGGAAAAAACCCAAAAGACATAAGACAAATAAAAATGGCACGAGGTGAGAAGGAAAATCTCCAAACCCCCAATCACCCAGAAAGGAAGCCTCTTTATCAAAAAATCAATCTGAACCAAGTAATAATCCCCCCGTCCTGGAAGAACCAAAAAAGGAAAGGAACATCCCTGAGTCTGATCCTCCTATCACCCTGACCCAAATAGAAAAATAAGGACCCGATCCTACTCCTTCGTCCAATACAACCCTCCCCCAGGAAATTCCAAGCCAGGGATTAGAGGAAGACATGTCAGAAGAAGATGAAGGTGAATTAGATCCAAAAAAAGGCATAAAGAAAGCTGCAAAGAGGGGAAGGAAATCAGCAAATGAACACCGAGAAGAAGAAACCTACAAAGAAAATTTTTAGGGGGGACAATAAACTCTGGACGGGTTGATCAATCCAAGAACAACAAGACAACATGGGCAGTTCCATAAAGGAACAACCACCACTAGCAAGGGTAAATAATGAAAGTCGTCTCCTGGAACTGTAGGGGTCTTGGGAGAAAACCGAAAATTGAAGAAATGAAAGACTTAATATGCATAGCCACCCCAGATGTCCTGCTAATCCAGGAGACCAAGCTGGAAGAGCAACATTTCTTCCAGGTCAGAAAAAATTTATGAAATTCAAGTGAAGGAATAGCCATAAGTTCCCGAAGCGCCTCAGGCGGGCTAGGAACCCTCTGGAATCCCAACAAACTTGATCTGATCCACACCTATGCCAGCTCACATTGGATTCTTACAATCCTTCATCACAAAGATTCGAGCCTTTAGGTAAGCCTCTTCAACATTTATGTTCCAGTCCTTCAAGTAGAAAAAAGAGACCGTTGGAATTCTATCCAAGATCACCTGCAGCTTCTTCGCCCGAAGAATATAATACTAGCGGGGGACCTGAATCTTACCCTAAACGCCCAAGAAAAAAAAGGGGGAACCCCTTTCAGGGAAATTGTTGATGATCTAATCTTGGACTGGGATCTGGAAGATATAAATCCTCCCAAAGGACTCTTCACTTGGTCCAATAAAAGAATAGTCCTGGGACATATCGTAGCTAAGCTCGACAGATTCCTAGTCCAACACTCTCTCCTCCTCCTAGGCCTCACCCTGGACTCCTCTATTCTACCCTTTAATGCCTCGGACCACAAGCCTATCCTCTTGTCAATTTCTCAAGAATGCAATCTAGGTCCCATCCCCTTCCTCTTTTCTTCCTCCTGGATCCAACATGATGAGTTTCTAGACGTTGTCTCCTCAATCTGGAAGGAAGCAATAACGGGCCCCCCCTTCGTTGTCTAGGAAGAGAAGCTAAGGAAACTCAAAGAAGCTCTTAAATACTAGGCCAAATCCCTCAAAACCCCTCTACTTCAGAGGATGGAGGCACAGCAAGCCATGGAACAACATCAAATCCAAGCAAAGCGCCTCCAGGTTGACCCCAACTCCTTGGAAAAAGAACATCAGTTACATAGAAATCTCCATTGGGCCTGTCGACGGGATGAGGACTATTAGAGGAAAAAATCAAGAAGTTTGTGGCTTCAATTGGGGGATAAAAACACAAACTTTTTCCACAAACAGACGGAGAGAAAAAAACAGTTCAACTCTATCAAAGAAATCTGTCTCCAAGAGCATTCCCTTACCAACTTTGAGGACATTAAACATGCTTCCCATATTTACTTCAAAAACATTTACTCAGAAGATCCCCCCTCCTCCGGAATCCATCTCTTGTGATGTCCTAAACTTGATCCCTAAAAGGGTCTCCTTAGAAGACAATCTAGCCCTCTCGACGTCGATCTCTAAAAAATAAATCAAAAAAGACATAGCAAATATGGAGCCTGATAAAGCCCCAGGTCCAGATGGATTTACTGCTCGTTTCATCAAATCTTGCTAGAAAATTATCAAGTATGATCTTCATAGAATGATCCAAAAGTCACAATCTTGCAGAAAAATAGGAGGAAGCACCAACTTCGCCTTTCTATCCCTCATCCCGAAGGAAAAAGGAGCCACCTCCTTCGACCAATTTAGACCAATCTTCGTCTGCAATATTGGCTATAAAATCATAACTAAAATCATGGCCAACAGGTTCAAAATTATCCTACCTGCAATTATACCAAAAAACCAAGGTGGCTTCATCAAAGGCAGAAACATTAGGGACAATATCAGTCTCGTCCAGGAGGCCATCCATTCCATCCAATCCCAGAAAGAAAAAGGTATGATAATAAAATTGGTTCTTGCAAGCACCTTCGACAGGGTAAGAGACAGCTTTCTTTATCAGGTAATGCAGTGGCTTGGGTTCGATCAATCCTTTATCAACTAGACACAAGCATGCATTGGAAGACCCTGGATAGCACCTCTCGTCAATGGATGAGAAACTGGATTCTTTCAAGCCACTCAAGGACTATGGCAAGGCTGCCCACTCTCCCCACTCCTCTATTCCATTAAGGCGTCGAGGTTGAGCTTCCAACTAGACCATAGTAAACATCTTCAAGAGTTAATGGGACTACATATATCCAGAGGGGTTAGAGACATCAATCATGCGTAGTTTTTTTATCACACCATCCTCCTTGGAAGCGCAAGCCCCCAGTCAGCCAAAAAATTCAAAGCCGAGATTCACAAGTACCAATCCATTTTGGACAGCAAAATCAACTATAGGAAGAGTCAAATCTATGGCTAGAACTACACACCGAGGGAAATGACTGACATCACTCGAATTATGGGAATAATGGGCAAAACTTGGTGGGACTCCTTCAAGTACTTAGGATTTCCCATCTTCAGAGCCACCGCCAAATCCTCCTGCTACGAACCCTTAGTCGATGAATTCAAAGCTAGAATAAGTGCATAGGGCTCAAGATGGTTAAATCCAGCAGGCAAGCTCATCCTCATAAATTTTTTCCTCTCAAGAATTCCAATCTATCAATGCTCTATCCTACTGACTCCAAAAGGCATTATTTCCAAAATCGAAGCCTTGCTACGTCGTTTTCTATGGAAAGGAGGGAAAAACAATGAAAATAAGCTCCCACTGGTCAACTAGGGGAAAATTTTGCGTCCCATTCATGAAAGCAGGCTTCAACTCCGAGATCTGCACAGCCAAAATTTGGCCCTAGGAGCCAAACTGTTATGGAACGTAGTTTCTGGGAGGAGCTCCTAGTGAAAAACAGCTATTTGGAAGAAATAATTCTCTGGATCGAGGCTTCGTTGTCTTGACTCATCGCCTAAAACTTCTCATGGCTCCCCAATCTTCTCTGTCTGCTCAAAAGCGCATGCCTTCTTCTCTCCTGCTCTCACCTGGATCCCAGGCAATGGGAAGCAAATCCAAATCTAGGAAGAATTTATAATGGGGTACCCCCCGATCGTTACTATTCCAGACATGGCTCTTCTTAAACCCTTTCTAAAGTCTCAACACATCACCACCCTTTAGGATATCTCCCACTGGAAAAGTGATGGATCCAAAGACTGGGCAAGCTGGAACTTCCATGATTGCCCTACTCAGCTTCATGGGGAAAAAGAGTTATTGATCACTTCACTTCAAGGAAAATCCCCAATCTCCAAAAGACTCATGGAACAACGAGGCTGGGGTGCGCAATTAGGGAGCTATACAGTAGCAGTTGGCTAGAAAACCCTCATAGTTGCGCCCCAGGCCCCAGGAGATCCGACATTATGGAAAGAAATATGGCAAGTTAAAATCCTACCCAAAGTGGATTTCTTCATTTGGACCCTATCTCATAATAGTATTTTGACAAGTGACAATCTTTGAAAGAAAGGATGGGAAGGTCCCTCAAGCTTCCCTCTCTGCCACTCCCACGAAGAAATCGTCGCCCACCTACTCCTTAAATGTCCCTTTGCAAAAGAAGTTTGGCGGACTACCCTACCAGAGTGGGCCCCGACCATACATTCTCCCTCAGATATCCCCACTCTACTAAAAAATTGGATCTCCTCTTGCCCCTTCCCCCTCAAGTCTAAGGCTCAACTTAAATGTTGTTGGATGACCCTTCCAAAATTTATCCTTTGGAAAATTTGGCTTGAAAGAAACGCTCGAATCTTCAGAAATCAGACTTCCACCCCCATCGATATTTCTACCAAAGCCAAGGCCTTATTGGGTGATTGCCTCTCCTTTCTCTGGTCAAACAATCATTCTCAAACTCTCTCCCCCTCTGAAGAATCCTAGATTCACAGTCTCGCTCCAGATCTTAAGCCCCCTCTACTCCCTTCCATGCTCCATGAACCTTGGGAAATGTGCAAGAAGCAAGCGGATTTTGAAGACTGGAAACACAATCAACACAACCACATCCTCTTATTTGACAGATCTTTGAAATTAAATCCAAGGGCAGAAGGAGGGGAAGGGGTTATCTATAATCCCGGTTAATTTCGAGATCTAGTCTACTCCTGGGGTTTAAGAGAAGAAACCAACAACAATGTAGAAGCTCTAATTCTATGCAAAGGACTTGGCCAAGCTCGGAATCTAGTTATCAATGAAATCATGGTGATAGGATACTCTCATATTCTAATCCATGATTTGGTCGCCAATTCACTGCCAAATCAAATGAAACTTCGTCAAATCTTCCAGAAAATCCTGAGACTCTCTAAATCTTTTCGAAAGAATAATTTTTTTCACGTGTTTCGACAACTAAATGGTGAAGTAGACCAGGTGGCAAAAGTAGCCACCCCCTTGAGAGAAAGGGTCAACTCTGCCTCAATGGGACCATGTCCTTCACTTCCCTCTCGTAATGGCACGTGGTGGGTGACCTGGTGGAAATTGCATGGCAAGTGGCATTCAGATTCTGCGTGTGCCCTGGCTCGTGGTAGTCGCTCCCCATCACATCGCATTGTCCTCTCCCCCGAGTGAGGGTACTTCACCCTTCATCTCATGTCCTCTTTCCCACTCTCACACGCCCTTTCCCTCACTTCCACCATGCATCTCTGCACTCATCCCATCCCCCTCCCGCATGGCGCTCGAGTGAGTCCCTTTGGACCTTGGGTGACGCACGTTCGAGCTGAGGATAAATCAAGGAAGGCAGAGGCTTGCCTCTATGGCGATTGCCTGTCTTGATTGACTGGTTTTGTTTGGCCCCTCTCCCTACTTTTTCTCTCATATCATCCTTCGCTTTCTCTCTCAGCTCACCCTCCAGCTCGCTTAATGGCTTCCAGTTCCAATTACGCCTCTCCCCCTAACCCCTGTCCTTCTCTGGAACTTGAAATTCGCAAGCTGAAGTGAACCCTTAGTGCGCAAAGAGGCTTTCTACTCCATTTGTATGGGGAAGGTGGTCGGAGATTCAATATGGTCGAGGAATACTTAATCCAGCTCAGGGAGGAAGCGGTTGAAGCCCTCACATACACAACACAGCAGACCAATAGAAAAATTGCTCAATTGGAGGCAAGACGCGAAAACCTGGAGCTTCAAGCCACCAGATCGACTCGCCAAACTGAAGCAGCGACGAAGGCTTCTCCGAGCATAGGTTCCTCCAACCTAGATCAGAAGGTTTAATTATGCTTCTCTTCACTTTTGAAACTAGCCCTTTTTTGTCTCTATGGAAAATTCATTGTACGCAAGATTTAAGCCTATTTTTTATCTTCAGGCAGACACATTGTAAGCAGGCTCTCGACCTGTTAGTAGACAATTTTTTGATTTTAGGGCAGCATAATAATTTTGGGGCTTTATATCAGGGAATCCATACTTGTAATCTTGAAATTTATGCACAGAATGCATGTCTGAATTTTGTAGTTTTTCTCACAGTGGTCACACCACTGCTTCCTTAATATATAATCCACTTTCTTGTAAAAAAAAATAATACAAAAACATGATATAAAGAAAATAAAGTATGAGTAATAATGCAAAC
Organism: Picea glauca; assembly: GCA_000966675.3. Classification (NCBI taxonomy): domain Eukaryota; kingdom Viridiplantae; phylum Streptophyta; class Pinopsida; order Pinales; family Pinaceae; genus Picea; species Picea glauca. Next base: position 158,859 of record JZKD02S1673929.1, on the reverse strand, counting down.
CCATGTTAAACTTCCAACATATAAATCAGGGATCATGTGGAGAATTTATAATCAGAGAATTCAAGAGATCAATAGCAGAGATGTCCACTTGCTCGATGAGCATTAAGTGACGAAGAGACCCATCCTAATTACATCATCATAACATAAGGAGATGGAGTCATGGGGTCATAAGTTGGGGCCTAAAAAAACATGGACCAGTGTTCTCAATGTCATTGGCACAACAATTAAAGCAATTTCCAAGCATGGTTTAATAAAAATATAGCAGAGTTGTTAACTCCCTTGTCGGCAACATTGAACAAATGTGACCATATATGTACAAAATCATATTAGGAAATAAACTACTATCTGAATACCAATGAAATCATACATGAATTGTAATTAGTATCTTCATGTCTAGCAATGCTCCACCCATCAGCTCCAAATTTCCTTTCCATTGCCAAATTTCTTGATTATTCATCACCCCCCTTTGAGGTGTCAATGCCTCTTTTTTTCTTAACTAATTATTTTTCCTTTAATAAATATTTCAATTTTTTAATATAGAGTTAATTTATTCAAGAGCCCCCTCAAAGTGGCTACTTTGAACTCTTAACTCATTCATCCATAAGATCCCTTCGTCTTGCGTGGATTAGTTCAGAGTCTAAAAATGTAGTTACTGGAGAGTAGGTATTTATACTCCTACCGCGCAGCCCCAATCATAAAAATCCATATATTCTACAAATAGAGACTATGTGCCTCTATTGAAACTTTGTGCCTTATTTGAGACTCCACACCTCCATTAAGTATTCACGGATTATGGCCCACACCCATTTGTTGGAAAGTTGTCAAGGCTTGTACTGTATCCTAGACATGCAATAATTGTTGATTTTTTGTTAATTGCATTAACATTAGATTTACCATAGCAATTTAAACTTATTTTGCATGCTCGTTTCTCCATAGGTGATGTTACACCATCGCCACCCAACCATATGCACCTACTCGTGCCACCCCTGAGCATAATATATACATCCTGGGAAACCATTCTACACAAGGGGAGAAAATCTAGCAACCTTCTTATAGAGAATATCCTTTCCAAGACAAAATAACCAAGAACAAGCTCTATCCACTAGAGAAAACCAACAAGAAGTAATCCAGCAACATAGATGCAACACACCCTATCCAGAGAGCTAGAGTCTCTAGCCTCCACTAGAAAAACACCAAGAGATAACCAACTATGCAGTTGTAGCTCACTCTAGCAAGAGCGCTAGAGTGGATGGCCTCCAACAACACATCACCAAGACCAAGAAAGATAGACGCTCCATATGCACCCTTCTTCCTTTTGCAGTTGCAGCTACAACTACTGCAGAAGGAAGAAGGGTGCATATGGAGGGTCTATCTCTCCACCAAACTTGTGATATATATCCATGAGAGAATGTGCCAAATGAGGAAGGAATCACTCTTGTTTATACTAATATGTCCAGTGACTTTTCTGGCAGGGCCGACCTGACTTTCTGGAAAATATATTTTATGTTTATATTTTTCTGGAGCTAACTTTACTTTTGGAGCAATATAATTCTTCTTTATTATTTTCTGTGAGGCCTACTTCTCTTATGGGATCTTCTTTGACTTCCAATGGTTTTCCTTTAATGTCTTGGCAACTTCATCTATAAGAAATGTTATCCTGAAGGTGAATACCTCCCGCAGCTACTAGAAACATCAACACTTTCTCTTAGCTAGGGAGGTATTCTCCATGATGTTTTTCCTCTGGTCCTCATAGCCTTGCAGGATATGCCATGGTCCTCCGACTATGCCATGGTCATGTAGAACATGCTACTGGAAGAATCATCATGTTGCACATGGCTACACCCAATATGGACCTTTTCTAGGGCCTCATCACCACTAGAATACGCTAGAACCTACTCATAGGACCTACTCGACCATAGTGCATCATCAAGGACTTACTCTCACGTGATGTGTCACTAGATCTAATCCCAAGGGACATGTCCACATGGTCTACTCCCAAGGGACATTGGGCACCAACCCAATACAACTTATTATTCCATCAATAAGTGTCATACTCAACTTAGTCCATCGAGGAGTATCATCACAGAAGAATGTCTCATGAAGCTACAACCATCAATACTCTCTCTCAATGAGGAAGGCATTCTCTAAGCATATCTTGTATTGTTCTCGGTATTCTTCTGTCATAGAAAATTTTCTCCATGAGCCTCATTGGCTATATTGATGATCCATCTCCATAACCATGTGTCTATCACCTTGGGTCATTCTTGTTCCATGACAAGAATTATGACCACATCGGAGCCACATTCACCTCATAGTTGATCCTGGAATGTCCACATTCCCACATGATAATGAGAATATTTAGAATGATCAATATCAGTCTTGGAATGTACATATTCCAATAGGATTACTCTGTGAATGCATTGTTGACGGGCGAAATTGACTGTCCGTCAACTGGAAGAACAAGTCCGGTCCGAGGTTGTCTAAATAACCCAAGTCATTTGGTGTAACTCGTTCTGACGGGTTTAATGGCTCCGTTAGCCAATATAAGAATCCTAAAAGAAACAAATAAAAGAGAGAAATAACTAACTAATTACTAAATACTATATATATATGTACATATGCTCTAATGTAACTGTAGTAGTTATATTTAAGCAGAAGATATACAAGTCTCATTTATTTACATGATTTACAAGCTGCAAGTTTTAATCGAAACTTATGAAAATCAATGGAAAAATGATTACTTCTAG
>JZKD02S1673929.1:142410-156102 GCA_000966675.3 Picea glauca | reverse complement strand
CTTTTGGCATTTCATCTCCTAGGGTTAGGTTTTTGGATGTCTAGGGTTTTGGCATTCATGTTTATCATAAAAAGGCCTTCAGAGCCTCATTGTAATGATCTTCTGGCGAATGAGCGTAGTCGTCACATCTCTTCTCAAAGATAAAGCTACCACCATTCTAGCGAGTCTTGCACTCTGTATTTTTACAGTCTCTTTACAATTCTTTCATTAATAGAAATCAAGCATTGTTGTATTTCTCTGTTTCTGACAATTTTCATGAGTATTTCATCATAATATCTCTGCTTTCATTTCGTTCCAAAAATAATCTGGATTAGGGCATCACCTACAACAGAGGGAAACAATTGGACTTCAGTGTTACTTGGTATTCATCTTGGAGAGGCTTTTGGAAGCCTAGATCTTCATTTCTATTTTGTATCTTGGAGGCATCATCAGCCACACACTCTATTCTATTATATGTATTCCAGATCTGCTCCATTTTGTATGAGGTCAGCTATTATTATAAATAAAATCAGATACGAGGTATTTGTGGCTATTTCTTGTGCTATTTGTCTTGCATTCTGTTGATTATATGCCATTGCTATATCTACATCATTTACTTGCTGCAAACACACAATCAAACGATAATATTAAACCATAGCACAACTCAAGAAGACAAATCTGCAAAGTGTTTGATGAAACACCACAACTAGAAAACACATAAAACTTAAAATGTTCCAAGCAAATTGGTTTGGGAACATTACAGCTTTCCACGTGGATTTAGATAAAGCAGGGCACGTAAGCTATATCAGAATGTTTCTAGAGCCTTCTAGATGACGGGTGCATTTCTTTGGTGTTCCCACCATGGTGCTCACTTGCCACTTCTATGCCCCTTCTAGAAAGGGTTTGGTCCACTCCTTTTAACTACCTCAAGACACTTTCCAATATTTGAGGAGTTCACATGGCATGATGGGTTGGTGGAGGTTGTTTTCCATCTTTGGAGAAGAGCTCTAGGTTCTAGGAGGTTTTGTTGTGCATATCTCACCTTCCGAGGATAATGCTATGCTCTAGGAGGCCTTTTGGGGTTTGATAATCATAATGACACAGCATTCGAGGCAGATTCCACACTTCAAAGGAGACTGCTTGGCTTAGAGAGATCCCTTTGGGCATTTGCACATATTCCAAGGGGTGTGCTCCACTTCTTTTGACTTTTCTTGGTGTTCACACCCTAGAAAGAGGATGTTTGGGCTACATTAGGGTTCTAAGTTCTGACCCTTACACACTTGCTATGTTTGAGGGGATTATCATGTTTCAATGAATTTATATTTTAGAAGTCTTCTTTTGGGGAAAATATTTTATTTTATTCTATGCATGTGCCTCTCTTTTTGGTGTAACTGGAAGAAGATCAATGTGATGTTACTATTCCCCTGCTCTTCTTGGTTATGTTCAACTTGTTACTATTGCTGCAATTCAATATCATCTTCTCTCTTGGCTCTTCGAACTGGGTAAAAATACCCACTTGAAGAGGTTTTCTCCCCTTTGACTCCATATTCCCTCAGGATTCAGGCACTGGTCACATTGATTAATTTCCAGCTGTTTTAAGGTTTTAATTACAGATTTTGGGTTACTGTTGAGCAGATCTGTAACCTACAGTTGCAGATCTGGAATTTTAAGTCAATTTACAGAAGAAGGATTTTAATTGCAGATTTTGGGCCGATAATTGATCATATCTGTAATCTTCAAGTGCAGATCTGAATTCTGAATTTGATTTTAAGCAGGTTTGAGCATTTAAATTGCAGATTTTTGGCTGGTAATCAACAGATTTATGAGTTGATTTGCAGATTTTTGGCTGGTAATCAGCAGATTTATAAGTTGATTTGCAGACTTTAAGTAATTATTGTGCTGATCTGCAATCTTCAATTGCAGATCCACAATCCTAGGATTGAAATTTTGTACATCAAGGTTGTCCTCCAGGTTATTTGTATTGCAGATTTCATAGGTAGAACAAAGACGTACCTAGGGATTCCCCCTAAGGCTAGCACACACTAGCCTTAAAGTGAGAAAAGGTTTGTGTGTGGTGACACTAGCACAACCTCTAATGTGTCCATCTGGAATATTTCCAAGAGAGAAATTGCTGATCGATTTTTACTGATAACAAGATAAAGAGTAGAATTATATGACAATTAGGGTTGGTTCCCCCTTTTGGTACGTGTTTTCTCTCATATCTGCTCCATGCAAATCTAAGAAACAACTGAGTAATTAGCCTAAGGTCACTGCTAATTACTCCTCTGTTTGGATTGGTGTTTCTCTAGTCACAGGGGGGTATCCCTAGTGTTCATGCACTATCAACACTTGGATAATCTGCATGGTTAGTATGAGTGATCAGTACACAAAGTAGTTCTTGATATGTGTGCAAGAAACCAAGGACACAAGAAAGCTTTAAAATTAAATAATATAAGAGATTCCACTTCACAAGAGCTAAAGTATGAAAGATGAAAGAAGATGGACATGCTCTTTAAATGAATAAAATCAAAGTAAAGGCGCTTAGACCACCCACACCACTGCAACAAAGCAAGACTATTCAACCACCGAATTTGAAGAGCTGTAAAGACACTGCATAATCAAACCCTATCAATGTATTAGTTAAAAGATTGTTTGCATCATGGAGACAAAATACAAGACTGACTGCATAATAGGCAATGCGTAGAGTGGAGGCAGCAATGAAAAGACGAATGGAAAAAGAAAGCTGGCTGTTGCTCAATGGAAAACCTCTCCTTTCTGTCTTCTTCACTGAATTCTTATAGGTCTTCAAAAATCCAAACTTGGATGGCCTGGACATGCAAGCATTGACATCCCTCCTTCATTTGTAACTGCTGTTATCTTGAAAATGCACCCCAAAACGGCCTAAAATAAACAATAAACAGTGCTGTTCTGGAAACCATGCGTCTATCTTTAAGACAGTCACAAAAACATGTAATTTTCCAGATCTGTCAAGGCCGAATTTATGGAGAAATACTCTGGGAAACTGCAAGATAAGTGCTGGTCTGCTAGAAGACTGTCCCCATGCTGCTACCTGTTAGATATTTAGGAGGAAAAATCACTGTTAACTCCCTAAATCTGCCAGTAAAGACTATTGGAATCTTCCTACAGCCACCCACATTGCTGCCCTGTCCAATCTACCATTGAAATTTCCTTTCATAATGGTGGCTCAATGCAAAACTGTCAACCACAACTCCAATTATAAAGACGAAGTTGACCTAGCTTCTCAAAATACTAGAAAATAGTGAAACTGCTTCTCTAAAAATAATTTTTTAAAATTCAGCTGATTTGTCAGAATAAGAGACTAAGTTATCTCACATGCAAATTGAATAGAGAGGTCGACTTAGTCAAGGATAGAAAATTTCCAAGACTTCCAGTTGTCCAAAGTTAGCAAAATGAATTAGGAATGTAGCCAAGTTTAGCTAGGCGACCTAGGTTCCAAAATGGTAATGAGTCATCCACTGAAAATAGAACTGAAGTCATGAGAGGAGACCAAGATTAGCAAATTGCCAAATATACCGAAGGGGGTCAACCTAGGGTTTGCTTGATGAGACGAACCATGCAACGGCTACCACGTGTCATATTCAAGAACTTCCACTTGCTTAGCTTGACCTAGTTTCTAACCACTCATTGGAACCAGGAGTCTTGAACCCATACCTGCCAAAAATAGTAATGCTAAATATAGGCATGCCAAAAATAGCAGTTCGACTCCTAAAAAATAGGGAAGACAAAAAATGAAGGGAACTGCTATGAGATCCTAAAAATACGCACTGCTAAAAATAGCGGCATCTCTCATGTCAATGAAATCAGTCTCATTAGACTCGTTTTTCTATAAGGAATCCAAATATATGCTTAGAATCGACATATGAGCCCTGAAACCCTAAGTGCTAAAAATAGTAATATCATGAAAATGCTCGCATGTCACCTAGACCAAAACTATGTGATCAAGTTTGAGCTGTGGACCTCGGAACTTTGACTCCTAGAAAATAGGAAAATTGCCAAAAATAGCAATTTCCTCCAAATCTAGAGAACATGCCTCAAAAATGGACTCTGATCACTGTGAGAACTGATGCACCTGTCACTGAATGCCAGCCTGCTAAAAACTAGCTGGATCTTAACTCTCCCGCTGCACAGGCAAATCTGGGGGTTAATAATACACCTACCTGGATTTTATTATGTCATATGTTACTAAGATAAGTAATCTAGGTGTCCCAAACTCATTTAGGCTTAAGTCCCTCACAATGACTTGTCTTGCATTGTAGTGTAAACAATACAACTTAGTTATAGATATACCTATTTCTCCAACTAGACTTTTTGAATCTATGGTCAATGATATGCATGCATAATGCAAATATTTTACCACAACAGGGAAGTATTGCATAACAAGTAATTACCTAGACATCAAAAGGTTACATTAGAGACATCAAACAAGCATGGAAATTAAAGTATCCATCACAGTACAATCATACCGTCATACAGGAAACATGTATTCAATAATTCAACAGTTAATAATCACAAAATGTATCAAATTAGTCCCTCGAGGGGTAAAATATGCTAAAATGTAGGAGAAATTGATCTAGGTCACTATTCTAGGCCATCTTAGAAATGGTCTTGATTTTGGATAATTTTTGGGTCTTGAACCTCTAACACATTTTTTGGGCCTTAAACAACAGTTTTTCAGCCCATCTAAGTTGACACAATGCAATGGGGAATATAATTCTTCTGTTTGAGATCTCTCTAATGAGGTATCGTGCACCTAAAACGGAGCTCAAGTTATGGGCTTAGGAAGTTGATATGTCATTTGTGCTCAGCATCTTAGGGCCTGCCTTTTTCTGCCTCAACCCCTAGGTTTAGGGTTTATGTTTTTAGGGTTTATGTTTTTAGGGTTTTTGCATTCTACAGTTTCTGCATATTGTAATAAAAGGAACTTTTCGTCTCTTGGGTAAGAGTTTTTGTGAATGAGCATAGTCACACATCTCTCCTCAGAGATAATTGCCATCATTCTAGCCATTGTATATGTGTAGTACTTCTTACTATTGTTTCCTTAATAGAAATTGGCTTTCACTTTTGTGTGTTCTTTCATTTTGTTCTTAGTCAAATCTGGATTGGTGGTGTTAGAGCAATTTGCTCTTTGTTGTTTTTCTATGCATGTCCCCCATGAGGTTAGGGTATAGGAAGTTGGGCATCAAGTTAACTGAGCCTTCAGATAACCCTCCTTCCCGGCCTAAGTGACCTCACATTGTAGACAAAAAGAAAGATGATGGAGCAAGGGATTTTATCAAGTTGTTGCTCTAGGAAGCCCTTGCGTGACAAAGGAATGAGATGATGGATCGTTTCATCCAAATCCTCAACGACATCCAATAGCGATGGATACACCTTTAACAAGCAGTCGTAGTGGTGGAATGACACCCTTCATTGTACAAATTAACTTTGATATCCCTCTATTTGAAGGAAAAATAGATGCAATTTTTTATAGACATGGTTACCTTTTCTCTCCTAAGTCCATCCCCATGTCAAAAACTAGTAGGATTTTCATTGTGCACAAAATATCGGGGATGATTCTAGAGTGCATGAGATAGAACCGACTTTTGGGGATTTTGTCAATGCCCTCAAGGATATGTATTAAGTTGTTGGAAACTATGACAAACGGTATATGAGATGGACAATCTTGCACTAGGGTAAGGACCAAACTATATAGGAGTACACAAATGCCTTACATATTTTGTCTGCAAAACTGGGTACCAAGGATTCCAAGCAGCACACAGTTCTTAATTACTGCAATATACATACATCCAAAAAAAATGTAGTTTCTGGAAATCTCTTCGATGGGAGTGGCTTATTGTTATGTTGTCAGTATTAAAGACAAATTCTAGCATGAAGGGTAAGAAAGAGTTTGGTGCTGAAAATCAACCACAACAAAACAAGGGTAAATATGGTCCAAAATCTCAAAACAAAGGATAGAGCAAAAATAACCAGCCTTAATACAACCGGTCAAAGCCACATGAAAATAGAAGGAAATCAAACCTTAGTTGCAAGTAAACAAATTTTTGGTGTTATTTTTTGGAGATTGTTCTTTGACAGTATGGAGGGATTTAGATCTCCCACTAAGATCACCGATGCATATGCTGTCTTACACTTGGATTTGAGTTTTCTTGTGTTTGCTCCATAGGTAGAGGTATGTGTGAAGGTCTTTTCGGAGGCTAAGTTTTGAAGGTTTCTCCATTTGCTTCACCAATGCCAAAAGGGTTCATGCAAAGGCTTTTTGGGGGATAACATTCTACAAATGGACTCTCTAGTGAGAGCTTGTTTGCACCTTTCCATGGTTAGACTGTTGTTGTCAGCATTGGTCGAGTTTTAGGTCATACCCGCGAGTCTGACTTGGAGACCCCTGTGACCATTCCACTGGTGTTTTGACTAGTCAAACACAGATAGGAGGGAAAAACTAGGTGGAAAATGGAGCAATTGGGAGGGAAGTTGGAATGTTAAACCCTAAAACACAAGCATCAATACATAGTACATACAACTCTTAGCCTTCAGGTAAGTCATCAATCATGCTTAAATTTTAACAACTTGCAGAGTTTGTTAGTGCAATATTGAGCTCTGTTTTTTGGGTTACCCCACTTATCTCTCAGCTCTGTTTACTAGTTTAGACTCTAGAGCCTTATAACAAAAGGGTTTCGACTTAACCCAAACCTTTGAACCATAAAATGATATGAAGACCTCATTCATTCTTTATCTCTTAACATAATTCTATTTAGAAACTAAGTCTGAAACTTTAAACTTCATATAGAAAATATTTTGAAGTATAGAATCTGCTTCTCAGATATAGCTAGCCATCTTAAGTAAGGAGTTGAATGCAGGTTCTGTGTGCATTTTCAGTGTATGAAACCACTATGAAATAAATGTATAGGAGAGTTGGAGGAAGAGAGTGTCCTGCCAACTTTGGAGGTCAGCATATTGTTTTGTTCTATAACAGTTCTAAATAGATTGATTTTACGTCATTCAAACATCTTGAATAACTCTAGCAGCAGCTTCACACTTAAACAATTGTCCCATTGCCAATGGGACTTTATTTGCAGAAACTTCGATGATTCTGTCATAGCATCTAATGGAAAGTCTTGACTGAATGATGGTACTTGTCAATCATGAAAGTTCTATCCTTGAGGGCTTATTCTAGGCATCCTTGTAGTCATGCATGAGACTCGAAATTGGAAATGGAGATGTTGTCTTTTTTTTTCTAATTATGTTATAAGACTACGAGTTATGCAGTTGGTTGCTTTAAGCTTATTAACAATTGTTGAACTTGGTACTATTTGTGAATTTAGTCATGGAATCATCTTTTAGTTTACTATTTTGTAGACAAATATCGAGTGTCAAATGTTGTACTATCATATTTTATGTGATGACCCTATGAATTTGTTCATAGACTGGTACTATAACTTATAAGGACTGGAAATGTCATTAGTATATTTTTTTTGTTCACAGAATTTTACTATATTTAGAGTAATTTTTGTATTTGTGGAGTCTTTGCCAAGTCTTCCCCAAGTCCTAGGCTAGCCAAGTCTTTGCTGAGTCTGAGTGTGACAACTTTGGTGTGGAGCCTTTACTTTCCCAATCGCTGTAGCATTCTAACCTTTCACATTAATATTTCATTCTTACTTTATAATCATCATGTAAAATAATACTAGTAATTTTGGTAGTAATTCCCAACCAATACTGATTGTGTATCCCTCATAGGCAATACTAGTATAAATAATTTTAGCCTCATCCTTATACTGGAAAGGGTCATAAATGACATTGACTACAATAAACTTGATGTTATGCCTCATGGGTCCTATGAGTGATTCCAATACAGTAATTTATTTAATCTCCGAGTCCAAGGGGTCTTACAACTGATGAGAACATAAGAATTGATATCAACTACATCATGTTGAAGGTCAAGGTTGACTATATCAATGGATATTTTAGCCACCTAAAGCCACTCAATTACGTTGGAAAATCACCAAAAGAAATACGTTAGAAGTTCATAGATGTATTATTTTAGATCGTTGATTAAGGGATTTTTCTCCCGTGACTTTGGGTCAAGTCACAACAGAGCAAGATCGAAATAAGAAGACTGGACTCTACCCTCACAAACAAGCATGCTAACAAGAAATAACTACTTTTTCACTAGGAGAGAGAAAGGAAGGAAAAAGGAGAAGACTTGCACCTTAAACCTTGCGTTTGATGTCGATCCCACTCCTGCTTCTTGGAGCACTCCTAGTCTCTGCCTGGACCAACCTGCAATAGGAAACCAAGATAGTACTGCAACAAGGTAGCTATAGGTTCAAGTAGCATTTATCAAGTGTATAAATCAAAGCATATATGAACAATAACAACATATAACATTGCACTGAACATAAGAGAGGAGGGGAAGAGATCTCTTCTATTATTGACAATATGTGAGAGTTGGTTACAACCTGGTTCGACTTTTGGCACTGCTTCGGAGCCAACTGCTCGGGTTCCTCCACAAGTCCTTCTAGCATGAACTCAACAGCTAGGCTCTTCCTCAGATAGCCCAATAAGGATAGGAACACACCTTATCGCTATATAGAGGAGGAAGGAACTCTGGAAAAGGAGTTTCTAGGTCAAGGGATGCTACTCAGAGCATGAAAGGATTATAGAAGCTTGTTAAATCTCAATAGCATATAACCTTGCACCATCAGACTTGTCCTCATCTTTTCCCTCAATTGTGCCTTTACACCATTCCAAAGAGGTTGGGGAGGTTGAAATCCATTTAGTACGGGCTTAGGGACGTTGGGAAACGAGTCCAACCGAAAAATCTGCCTGAAATTGTGGGAATGTTTTATTTTTCATAATTTTTGAGGGCATCCGTGGGTTGTATGCTTGCAAGGTGCGGATGTCCATGTGTTGCATAAAGGAAACCCGCAGATATCAACAAATGTCAAGTTTTTTAGATGACTTGATGAGGAAAGTTTGGGATTTTACTTTAGCAAGCTAGGAAAAGGGTAAGGCCATGTCACAAATGCATAAGTGTGGCATTTTGTGCTATAACAATCGTTCAAACCAAATATGAATAAAAACTCATCAAATAACTTCTAGGATACGTTATCATTTTTGACAAGAGAAAACATAACCTTAAATGGGTTGAAAGTGCAAGCTTCCTTGATTTCATTGATCTCTTTACATCAGCCCCTGACCTAGAAAATTATATAAAACTTTCATTACACATTAAATAATAAAAAGGCATTGAAGAGTTCCTATATATTTTTTAATGCACATTGACCTGTTTCAAGGAAATTAGGGTGCTTAATGCTGGCTTCAGAGTAATCAAGTGAGACAAAACACATGAAAAGAATTTCTCACACAAAATTTACTTTAAATTTCGGATTTACTTGATTTGGTTTGGCTCAACATGCTACTTACGGGAATAGAACCTAGGTGAGAGGGTAACTCTCCATCCCACAGCCACTCATCAGCGTAGACCCAATTGATCTATGGAACCATATTCTACATACATTGCTGTGTTCCATTCCCTCTTAGAAGGTGCATCCTCAAATGAAACAGGCTAATATGAATTCAAAATCACAGTTAGGAGAGCAATATTTACCTGTTGTGAAGCTGATGGTTATTTCTTTTTTAACTTCCGGATTTGTTCACTGCTTTCAAGTAGTTCTTATAGCTTTGAGTACTTGAATGTCTACAAACACCACTTTGGAGTTTTTTCCCATGATACGAGAAAGTTCAAACTGATTTGAATCTTCCTGGCTATGATTTTCATCAAATATGACATCTTTATTGACAACCATATCTTTCTTTTCCAAGTTGATTCTGTATGCCTTAGACTCTTCACTATAGCCTATAAGAATACACTTTTTGTTTTTATCCTCAATCTTTTGCATTTTTTCTCAGAACAGGAACATAGGCATGCCGCTTACAACCAAACACTTTGAGAAGGCTCAGTGCTCACCTCTTGTTTCGTATCACTCCATGCTGCATTACAACCAAACACTTTTGCTGGTTTCCTATTCAGTAGAGAAATTGTTTGCACTAGTTCAACCTAAAGATCATTTGACATATTTTTTTACCTTTGAGCATACTTCTCACCATCTCCACAATAGTCCTGTTCTTTCTTTGTACAACATCATTCTGCTGAGGAGTATATGAGCAAGTTAGTTTTCTGTGAATGCCGTGAGACATTAAATATATGTAAAAGTCTTTTGATTTATATTCACTAGCACTATCTGTTCTGAGATCCCACTCTGCTTTTCAACCATTGCCTTGGATTATTTGAGCATTCAAAGCACCTCTGACCTGTACTTGAGAATGTACACCCAAACTTTCCTTGAGAAAATATTAATTAATGTCATGAAATACTTCGAACGTCACTATGAAGTCCTCTTGGGACCACAAAGATCACTGTGTACCAACTCTAACTGCTTTTTTTCTCTCCATCCTTCTTGAGTAATCTCTCTTTGTGCTGCTTGCCTAACATACAAGCTTCACACACCTATTTCTTGTTGAACAACTTTGAACCGTATTAAACTTCAAAAGTATTGTGTCTGATGTGATTCTCTAGAAAATCAAATTAAGCATCTTTTCACTTGAAAGTTCTCGTGAAACAAATGAGTGATCTCTATTTAAATTACTTATGCAGCCTACATACGCATTCCGTACATTCACTGGACATTTGACCTCAGTCATGTCACTAGATTTCCACTCAAACAATGGGGCGGATCTTCTCTGCTCTTGTGACAGTAACAGTGAAATTCGTTATTGGAGTGTTGGCCAAGGTGTATGCACAAGAGTTTCCAAGGTCAGAAAATCTGTGTGTTCAATCACTAAAAGCTATTAAATTTGAGTTGGCTCAGTTACCTTGTGCTTCAGCGCTTAAGTTTTCTCATATAATTTTGTACTGGTGCAGGGTGGCATGGCACAAGTGAGATTCCAACCTTGTGGGGGGAAGTTTCTTGCTGCCGCAGCAGAGAATGTAGTATCCATTTTTGATGTGGAGACCGATGCTTGCATACATTCTTTACAGGTATGGAAGCAATATGAAGCAAACTTTTTATACATTGGGGTTCTGAAACTATTGATTTAGTTGTGCAATTCTACCAAGTAAACTTCTTATCCATTGGAGTTTTGAATCTATTTATTTCCAACACATAGTTATGCAATTCTACCAAGTAAATATGGAATGAACTGAATTATGTTGATAAACAACACGTACATACTAGTGTGAACCCATGGTGAATAATTGCTTATATCATGCTATTTTTTAAGTAATTTTTTATCATTTTATTCCCAGCTTTAAAAAGCTGACAAATTTTAAATATAGAAGTATAAATTACTAGCTATACCATGTTGGAAGTTTTGTTGGCTTCGTGATTTTCATATGAAAGAATTTTCTAGGGATAAATATTTAGGGAGATATGATAATTCTAAAATTGACGGAGGCAAGGGCTCGATATGTGTGTAGGATCGAGGGTTTATGTGTGTGAAGAGTGGGTTTATGACACATATACATGGACATACATATTAGTATGATCTATATCAACTAATTGAAATTTGAGACTATAGTACTTAATGCATGTGGCTGTAAAGGTGGAAACATAAGAATTAGTAATGAATTGGTTCAATTGTATGTACTGTTGTAGATATCTAAATTTTAGATATCCAGTATTGATAAGATCGGCATCGGCAAAAAACCAGTGAAGGTCTGGATAACATCTTCTGGGAAATATCAGCGAAAAAATCGGCAAACCACGGCAAACATCAAAAAATACAAAATACATTATGTGGCAAAAATCGGGAAAAATCAGCAAAATAAAAAATCGCGATTTTTTCGGGCCAAAAAATCGGCGTCCCGAAACAATTGCGATTTTTTGAAACATCGGAGGAAAATCACGAATGTTATCAACATTGATCTAAATAAAAACAAAAATTATTTGGTAATGCTTATGTAGTGCAAAGACACTAGTTATCTGGGAATTGAACCAGGGACCAGCACAGTGCACCTGATTACGGGAAACTCCCTGACAATAGTGGCACCAAGCAATTGAGCTAACGCTTGGGGCTTTGGCTTGTGGTTGTTATGTAGGTGTTGTCCAATTTCTGCTTACTGCTACAGTGGCATATTCCATGATTGCGATTTTGTTCCATGTTAATACTCTCGTTCCCACTTCCCAGGCTCTTGAGATAAATTAGTCTCCAAAGAAATATCCACGGTTGGAAAAGATGAAGCATATGCTGTGGTTGATGACACAAGATTGTCCAATGGTATAACTAAGAGCTGAGCAACGTGCAACAGAGGAAGCTTTGGCACCGTGACAATTACTGCATGCAAACATCAGTTAGATTGTACAGTTTGTCTCCCATTCAAAGTTCATATAATCCTACTACAGATCAGCAATAAATGGCCAGGATGGGAAATCATGTGAACTAGGTCAGGAGAAGAAAGTAAAGTGAAAGAACCATGCAAAATTGCAGCACGACCGCCTCCCACACCCATCTCATATTAAATGTTTTTCTAAAAGAAATGAGAGGAAGAAACATCAATTCACGATTTTTTCTTCTGCAATTTCTCATACAGATAATTTTGTTGATATATTATCTTAGATATGTGCTTTTAACTATATTGAAAACTTATACCTTAAGTTTGTATAGGATATGTCTGCTAAAACAATGCTACTAATAACTACACAGAAGACAGATGAGTTCGTGATGAAACTTGGCTCTTGTGATTCCCAAAAGAGAATGGTTTTATTTCACCCTTCTCTTATTCCCTAGATATCCTCGTATTATTACTTTAGGTGGATATCTTGTCTTTTCCAGGTTGCTGACTTTATAGGAATTATTGTTGAATGCCTTTTTAAAGACAACTTGCTATGTTATTTGTGAAAACGCAATCTGTTAGAAGAATAGCCAGTGTTCTAAATTTAAGATACCAAGTCGTGTAAATCTTATTGCAGAGGCATACCAAACCTGTCCACTCGGTTTGCTGGGATGCAACTGGTGATTTCTTAGCATCTGTCAGTGAGGATTCTGTAAGGGTTTGGTCATTAGCCTCTCGCGGAGAATGCGTCTATGAACTCAGCTGTAATGGTAACAAGTTCCATTCTTGTGTCTTCCATCCAAAATACTCTTCACTCTTGGTCATTGGCTGTTACCAGGTAAGTTGACAATGCACTCATTCAGGGTAGACATTTTTTTTGTTGACATTCATTATTGTACATTAAAAGAGATCTACAATATGTGCT
Source organism: Picea glauca (assembly GCA_000966675.3). Classification (NCBI taxonomy): domain Eukaryota; kingdom Viridiplantae; phylum Streptophyta; class Pinopsida; order Pinales; family Pinaceae; genus Picea; species Picea glauca. The sequence goes on along the minus strand of JZKD02S1673929.1, from coordinate 142,828 downwards.
GATTTCTTCCGTTTGTTGCAGTCTTTGGAATTATGGAATATGGCAGAGAACAAAAGCATGACTCTTACCGCTCATGAAGGTCTCATTGCAGGATTAGCTCAGTCTCCTGCAACTGGAATGGTTGCATCTGCAAGTCATGACAAATGCGTAAAGCTATGGAAATAATCTGGTAGTAGCATACAGACTTGGTACTCAAGGTTGGTGAAAAAATTTAAATACCTTTGTAAACAAGAGATAGTAGTGAACACATTAAGATGAGTTACCTTCATAGATATATGAAAATGAAGCAGGCTACAAGAATAACAGTTCATGGTCCTTTCTTTTGAATAAATTTCGGGTGATTTTTAAAATTTTGTAAAGGGATGTACTGCATTTCTGGTAGTCTGAAGAGATGGCCATTATTAATGCCTGAGCTTCT
>JZKD02S1673929.1:116050-141254 GCA_000966675.3 Picea glauca | reverse complement strand
TGTATTTTCAAGAAGATTCTAGAGGGTCCAAAACCCTAACATTAATTGATGGTTGAGGCATGCAAAAGCCATAACCCTAACCCTAGATTATTATGTATGTTAAATATTGGGTTTCTAGGAAGAGAAAGGGTTGGGTTGCTAGGAAGAGAAGAGCCTCCATTCTTTTCATATTGTATTTGTTCCATACTTGAGCATAGCATCTAGGAGAGGGATTTGAGAGAATACTAGAGGAAGCATAAGACTTTGTAGCAGCCATTCAAGCCATAATGTCAAAGACAACTCCATAGTGACTGTCCCTTTCTTTGTACTTGCATTTTATAATTGAAGAAAAGATAGCAAAGCATAAACCTCACCTTCTAGCTGGGTTTTCTCTTGTATCGGATTTCTCAGGTTAGATCTTGTGTTCATTTGCTTTTTTTTTTTTTTTTTTCATTTTTGGATTTGGTGATTTTCCATAAATTTGAGCATTTAGCTAGAAATAATAAATATGAGGTCTAGGGAAATAAATTGTATAATAAAAGATTTCAAAATATTGCAAGATCTGTTGTGACAAACTGTTTGAGTGGAATATCCATGACATTTTACAGATCATTACATCAGAAAATTCTAATTAAAGAATGTTGACTAAACACATTTGGAAACCCTAGTTCCATAGATGTTGAGTTCACAAAATAATTAAGGGTTCAAATGAAACCAAACAACGAACCCAAAAACTCGTCAATAAAAGCGAAAAACAATGCTAAAACAATGCGTTGGAGCTGTCCATTAATGTATTAGAAGGGGAAAGCTTAAGTGCACAAGTGAGAGAAACCACCAGAAAGCCAATATTACACCAACACTAGATATGGGTACCCCTAGTCTTAAGCACTCTACTAAGAGAGCTTATAAGCTCAATGCTCAAAGATGATAATGCAAATGAAGCTTGATTCATGTATTTATACCATTCAAATAGGTAGGGTGCTTTTCCCAAAGATGGGCTATGGGCCCACTATCAAAGTTGACTAAGTTGACCTCAACTACAACTTTGTGATATAAATGATTAAAATATGACCTTAGCCATGATTACAAGTGCATTAATGATGTATATGAAGGGATCTTGGCCACACGTGCAAATTACACTAATATTTCCAACACCTCCCCTTAACTTGAACAATAAGTCATATAGAGAAGATGTTGCCTTTCTTAAATTCCATTTCTCCTACACTAGTGTGGTTCTGCACATTAGTGAAGATGGCCTATAGTAGAGGTATAGTGAAGTCGATGTCAATGTGTTGAACTGCTAACAATAGCCAAGTGTAAATCATCTAGAGTAAGCTAACATCATAAAGAGAAATATCCATTGTAACATATTCATCCATTGAAGGTAGAAAGAGTGGCTCAAGTTGTCCTTGACAATGAAGTGGTTGAAGATACCACATCTGATGGACACCAACATCATAATGTGGAAAGTAGAGATCCATTGTAACACAATGAGACTCATTTGTGGAAGACTATATAATAAGTAAGCTAAATGTTCTCATAGAATTGAGTAGAAGCTCCATCAAAGAAGGTAAATATGGAGCCCTAGGCCCACATGAACAAGTGGTCATAGGCCCATGAATTTCACAATGAAGGAAATGTTGAGATGTAGCATCACAATAAACCAAAGTATCAATTGTAAAACCACCAACTCCGATAACATAAAGAGCGCCTCCAAATGTGGTGGAGTTGATACCAATGCATCCTAAAATTGTTAAGGTCCAATATGCAAAGTGTAGTGTCATATGTGCACTATAAAAAGAATCCTCAATAAGAAGCAAAGGAAACAATACAAGTGGATAGTGAATAAAAACTCCATCAAAGATAAAATTTGTACTTGAAGGATCACATAAACTATATACTAGAATATGCGCTTATGTACTTGATCAAAAAAACATGAAATGTAAAATGAAGTCATACTTTGATCAAGTGTTTGACCAAATAGATCAAACCCATATGTATAGTGCATGATTAGATATGCAACGTACAATGTGTCCATGGTATCATCTAGAAGATACCTATTGCATAGAGAGTTCTTCTATATAATATTTTCCCAAATATAAGTGGCCCCATTGAATAGGGAAAAGAGCTACTTTGAGGTCATTAGGTTTAGAAAAGGATAAGGTTCTGTAAAGTCTTCAAATAGTCCCCTATATAGACGCAAGAAGGAAATAATACCAATGCTTCCAAGAAATCCGTGTTGTATTATTTATGTATTTAGGGTTAGCACAAGCCTTAACAAAAAATGCAATTCTAAAGAAATATTATTGTTAAAATGAATGAAGGATCACATAAACTATATACTAGAATATGGGCTCATGTACTTCATCCAAAAAAACATGAAATGTAAAATGAAGTCATACTGTGATCAAGGGGATCAAACCCATATGTATAGTGCATGGATAGATGTTCAACGTACAATGTGTCCATGGTATCATCTAGAGGATCCCTATTGCAGAGAGTTCTTCAATATAATCTTTTCCCAAATATAAGTGGCCCCATTGAATAGGGCAAAGAGCCATTTTGAGGTCATTAGGTTTAGAAAAGGATAAGGTTATGTAAAGTCTTCAAATAGTCCCTTATATAGACCCAAGAAGGAAATAGTACCAATGCTTCCAAGAAATCCGTGTTGTATTATTTTTGTATTTAGGGTTAGCACAAGCCTTAACAAAAATTGTAGTGCTAGAGAAATATTATTGTTAAAATGAAAGAAAATATAGTGTTGGATTTTTGAAGAGAGTGAAAAATAACTAGAAAGCATTGCTCTTGTAAAGGTGTAAAAATCCTTAGAGATACTCGAGGAACCCTTAAAGGGAAGTGCAACCTTTGTGTAAGGGTAAAACCCTTAAAAACGATATTTGACTTCATAGCCTCGTAGGTGATCACGAGAAAAACTTAAGACCAAATGTTGAAGTGAACCCTCCAAGAGATGATCCAAACAAATTCTAAATTTGTTGTTGTATTGAGCCCTTAAACGCAGGTTTAAACCCTATGATAAAACCTAGGAAACCCCAAAAAATATGACCCAAAAGGCTTAGTTCTGCAACACTTAGGGCAATGCCACCAACCAAAATCTTTGTTCAACCTCGAAATAAAATGTTGAATTAAAACATTTGGTTGGAAAATGACCAACATAACAACCGAGTAGAAACCTTAGAAACCCTAGCACCAAGTGATCAAATCAATGGACAAGATCTCTAGAATTAGTGCAAAAAATAGCCTCCAACACCCCTAAAAAACATCTTTTCTAACAAGCACATCATGAAAAAACCCTAATATTCCTTTGATTTGGTTCTCCTTTGGATGCCCAAATTTGATCACAACAACAAGAACAACCAAGAAAAAAACCCCAACATTAGTGAAGTAGGTAGGAAAGGTTCACACCAACTCTAAAACCNGAAATAGTACCAATGCTTCCAAGAAATCCGTGTTGTATTATTTTTGTATTTAGGGTTAGCACAAGCCTTAACAAAAAATGTAGTGCCAGAGAAATATTATTGTTAAATTGAAAGAAAATATAGTGTTGGATTTTTGAAGAGAGTGAAAAAAAACTAGAAAGCATTGCTCTTGTAAAGGGGTAAAAATCCTTAGAGATACTCGAGGAACCCTTAAAGGGAAGTGCAACCTTTGTGTAAGGGTAAAACCCTTAAAAACGATATTTGACTTCATAGCCTCGTAGGTGATCATGAGAAAAACTTAAGACCAAATGTTGAAGTGAACCCTCCAAGAGATGATCCAAACAAATTCTAAATTTGTTGTTGTAGTGAGCCCTTCAACGCAGGTTTAAACCCTATGATAAAACCTAGGAAACCCTAAAAAATATGACCCAAAAGGCTTAGTTCTGCAACACTTAGGGCAATGCCACCAACCAAAATCTTTGTTCAACCTCGAAATAAAATGTTGAATTAAAACATTTGGTTGGAAAATGACCAACATAACAACCGAGTAGAAACCTTAGAAACCCTAGCACCAAGTGATCAAATCAATGGACAAGATCTCTATAATTAGTGCAAAAAATAGCCTCCAACACCCCTAAAAAACATCTTTTCTAACAAGCACATCATGAAAAAACCCTAATATTCCTTTGATTTGGTTCTCATTTGGATGCCCAAATTTGATCACAACAACAAGAACAACCAAGAAAAAAACCCCAACATTAGTGAAGTAGGTAGGAAAGGTTCACACCGACTCTAAAACCATGTTGGGAAATTAGATCTGGAAACCTTAGTTTCATAGATGTTAATTACACAAAATAATGATGAGATTAAATGGAACCAAATAGCGAATCCAAATCTTGTCAACAAAAATAACTAGCACTAAAACAATGCATTGAAGTTGTCCATTGATGTGCTAAAAGAGAAAGGTCAAGCACACAAGAGAAAAACTAGCCAAAGAACAATAATGCACCTGACACTACATATGAGTGCTCGTAAGCTTAAACAATTTACTTAAAAAGCCAATAACCTCAATGATCAAAGAAGTAATACAAATGAAGCTTGGGTAGTGTATTTAATACAAATGAAGCTTGGGTAGTGTATTTATACCACTCAAGTAGGTAAAACAATTTCCCCAATGAGGGGTTATGGACTCACTATTAAAATTTTGACTAAGTTGGCCCTAGCCACAACCTAGTGATATAATAAATAAATATGGCCATCACCATAATTATAAATGTATTAATGATGTATATGAATTAGTTGTGGTCAAATATATAAATTACACTAAATTTCCAACAAAAAGTTGGAACCCTAACATATAAATTTAAAAGTCTTTTAAAATTCAAAACTCACTAAACAAAAACCACATTACAACCAACCTCAAGGTGGATTAAAGACACTGAAATGAACATGATGCACTTCCATTCTAAAAAATCACTCTAAAAACACATCACATACATCACAATATATATCCCTTAAAAGCAACTCGTAAAGTGTTCTAGTGTATTGATGTAATGAGCTAAACTTTTTGCTAAAGGAATGAACAATGCACTTGCATTCTCAAAAATCACTTTAAAAACATCACAATTGATATGCCTTAAAAGCAACTCATAAAGTGCTCTAGTGTAATAATGAAAGAATTTTTTGCTATCATAAAGTGCTCTAATGTAATAATGAAATGAGCTAGATTTTTTTGCTATCATAAAATGCTCTAATGTAATAATGAAATGAGCTAGACTTTTTTTTTTTTTTTTCGGCTAAAAAACAACTCATAAAGTGCTCTAATGTAATAATGAAATGAGCTAGACTTTTTGCTAAAGGAACGAATTGGTTTGTGATACAATGTTAACTTCCTTAATGGTAATAAAAATTATGTAGCATATTAAAATATAAGCGTTAGTTAATCACATAATCAACTTTCTCCCATTTTTTTTTAATTAATTGAAATTCAAAACATTAAAATAGAAGATATCTTTTATACCACATTTTTTTTAATAAAAGAGGAAAACATTTATATATTATTATACAAATATTACAACAATAATACATTTATATTTAACCTTTGCCACCATTCAAATTATATCTACAACAAAACTAATATCTAAATACCATGATTATCATTTCCTTTTAATTTATATGCATAAGATATTCCATTTTTTTTTGGCGATCAACTTGGAAATTTAGTCTTAGTTAGTCACTATGATGCATTTGTTTTGTCATATATTTTTCCATTTGTAATTTATGTGATTGAATGAAAAAGTATAATGTGTTGGTGTAGTTTATTTTCTTGGCAGAAGGCTAAACGTATTATGATTTTGAACTTTTCTAGTTTGTTATCACTATAATTAGTCATTAAATCTTTGTTGAAATTGCCATTTTGGATTTGTTTAAATCATCGTTTTTAATGCAAAAATGGATTCAACACCCTTGACTACCTCTATTGCAACCTGATTTTGTAATGTTAATGCTTGATTACGAGATTCTACCAAATTCAAAATGATTCTTCCCATATTTCAAACAAAAAATTCTAGTTTACCTTATTGTTATTTTGAGTGGCGAAAAAAAATCAAATTCTTAAAATGTCTAGACTGACATTTTCTTGCATAGAAATGGTTTTCCAATCATCTCACAAGCATCTTTATGAATACATCATTGGGGAGTCCTCATTAGTTGGGACAACAAAGCTATCCCTATCATTGTGTATATGGACTTTATAAAATGGTTGACGATTTTGAGTTGTGTTATCATAAGAGATGCAATATCAATGTAAATTGGGTGTCATACATCCATCTTTGTTGGTCACATATCTATAATAAAATTATGTCATCCAATAATAGATTAATCCTATTAATTGTGTTCTCATAAATATTGTTGTGATTGTTTTATTTTGTTCTTATTCACGTAAGGTGCACACTTTCTCAGCACAATTGTATTGTTATCGAGCCTAGTTTTTGAGTAGGGAGAATTTTACACTATTTGGTGAGAATAGAAAAGGATAGATAGAGTATGTGAAGACATGATGTGTGTTCAATTGATGGTTCTCAGATTCAAGGAGGAAAATTAAGTGGAAATATAAGATATCCTATTATGATAGCTAAGATGTTTTTCACATTATTTCAATGTGATTAAAAGACATTGAACTAGTAGTAAAATATGAGAACCATTCATGTTAATGTTGACGAGGTTTTAATTTTTTTAAATTTGTTTCTTACCTTTTCAAACACGATGTTGTGGTTCATATGCCATGGTGAAAATCTCATCGAGATAGGGACTAAAAAAAATCCAACATTATGGCATTCTACACAAATTACAACACACAAAAAAATCATATCTTGTTGGACCTCAAACTTTATACATCAGAGGTTGATATTTATGAGTTTATTTTTTCCTTGGTGAAGGAAAATAGAAAAGAAGAATAAAGGCCAAGTAGAATCAGATTTATCTAGCCTTGTGTACCTAAACACAATATTTTTATTATACAAATGAATTCGTACACTTCAACAAGTAAGCTTACAATTTAGTGATAATGTTTTAGTCATAAATATTTATCATATTTTGATCTTTGTAAAATGCCACTTGCATTAAACCGGACCTAAGAATATATAATTAGAAATTTTAATATCAATTAAGCTAAATAAGGACGCAATTAGCTAATAAAGGTAACTTGGCCACAAGTCAGGGCTATACTCCTTTTTGTATAAATAAGGAGTTTTCTCTATTAATCTTATATATCAATGTAATGCTACTTTTCTATTTCTAAATAATTATTTGGAAAAGTTCTCCATGAATCCTTTATATTTTCAAGTGCAATGCATGCTTGGGTGATCCATTGCCCCTAATCATTTTGGTTTTGTTGTTTCCGTCATTTGAGTTCATTATCATATTTCGTATCAATATTTCTATCGAGATTTATATTTACAATGAATTACATAAAGGGACACTACAAGTGGCATCAAAGAAGTTTTTGATCTATAGGTTAGAGTAAGATGTTTGTCATGAAGGTCATAATTTTCTAATGTGGAGTTAGATTGAGGTGTCATTTTTTTTTGTTAGAGTACACTTATAGATGCTTCTAATAAGTGGTCACTCATTTTTTGAATAAATGGAAACAATAATATAGTCATTGTAAATTGGTCCTTTGGATTGACCCTAAAATGTTGTCCATTTTAGTACCCCATCATTTTTTTAGCAAAACTTTTAATTGGAACGTCTTATTCAGGTGTTGTCTTTTTTTTGTTAAAAAGACATTCAAAAATCTATTATATGTATGGTTTTGAAAGGATTTTAAGATGTATAAATGAAGATATAATCTCTAAAAGTCATTATTTTTCAACCTCGAAACTCTAATAAAAAGACAAATCATCACAACTTTCAATCAAGGTAAGAAATCAAGTCCCATTTTTTTTTTATAGTTTGAGAAGTCCAAATTTACTTGCCCAAAAAACCTCAACTTTAAATGTACAATAGGAAGTGGGATCCATTGAATGCAAGTTGTTTTTTATTTTTATTCCAAACCATAGCTTTAAAAAATGTTCAAATGACCATGACATATCCAAATAAGGCTAGGTAAAAAGTGTTGAAAAAGGTTTTAAATGTTATGCTAAATTTATTTTTGTACCCAATATACAAGAAGAACATAGAAATGAAAGTTATTTTTGAACCCAATATACAAGAACTTAGAAATGAAATAGTTGCATGAAAATATACAAAAGATGCTTATCAGGAGTGCATAAATCTTCTAGCTAGTTGAGGATAACTACTTTGAACTTTGAGGAATTTCCTCTTCTATGATGAATCTTCATGTGAAGGGAATTTATAGGAGCAAGTGGTGAAAGAGAGTTTTCATATTGAATATTATATATTAGAAATGTTCTCTAGTCTCATAACCAACTTTATACATCTACGTGGATGGAATTTTTGATCACCTATTACATAGTGTTACTAATGCCTTAATTGAGCCATACTTAACCCATATGACCCTATTGAACAACATCAACATGGTACAATGAATGCACTTATTCAATTAATCAAAGAATACAATCCTCAAAGCTTCTAACCATTCAAGTTGCTGCATATTCTTTTGTCTGAGAAAAGCATGAAGAAGCACAGGAATAAGAAGTCACATGGGCAAGCTACTTTTTTGTCTTCAAGATTCTACGATAAATCTTTTCAAGAAGGGGGCGGGGGGGGCAGGAGCACTTGTATACCTAAACACATCTTTATTACGTAAATAAATATGTGTACATAATTTTTTTTGTATGTAAGCTCTTGATTTAGACGTTATGTATTTGACATGGTACAATAAATGCACTTATTCAATTAATCAAAGAATACAATCGTCAAAGCTTCTATCCATTCAAGTTGGTGCATATGCTTTTGTCCAAGAAAAGCATGAAGAAGCACAAGAATAAGGAGTCACATGAACAAGACACTTTTTTGTCTTCAAGCTTCTGTGATGAAGCTTTTCAAGAGCGGGGGCACGTTTGTGTACCCAAACACATCTTTATTATGTAAATAAATATGTGTACATAAACAATTTTGTGTGCAATCTCTTGATTTAGATGTAATGTATTTATCTACATCTTTATGATATTTCAATTTGTAAAAAACCATTTGTACTAAACAAGGCCTAAGAATGATAATTAGAGGGTTTAGTATTAATTAAACTAAATAAAGATAGCTTGGGCCACATGTTGAGGGGTGCCACAATTGTGTACCTAAACACATCTTTATTATGTAAATAAATATGTTTACATAAACAATTTTGTGTGTAAGCTATTGATTTAGACATAATGGATTTGTTTACATTTTTATGATATTTCAATTTGTATGAGGTCATTTGTGCTAAAAAAGGCCTAAGAATAATAATTAGAGGGTTTGGTATTAATTAAACTAAATAAAGATATATTGGGCCACATGTTGAGGGGGGGGAGGGGCACATTTGTGTTCCCAAACACATCTTTATTATGTAAATAAATATGTGTACATAAACAATTTTGAGTGCAAGCTCTTGATTTAGACGTAATGTATTTGTTTATATCTTTGTGATTTTTCAATTTGTAAAAGGCCATTTGTTCTAATTAAGGCCTAAGAAAAAGAATTAGATGGTTTGGTATTAATTAAATTAAATAAAAAACATTTGTGTTATTGTTAACAAGCATCCATTGAGAAATGTTAATACATGTTTTATGGAGCCTTCAACAATCTCAGATGAAACCCTAATGCGCGTTGTTGTATTTCTAGGCGATGTTCACTGCTTATTCAAGACTACCAAAGCACAACAATCTAAATTTGTAAAGAGACTAGATTAGATTCTAGAAGTCAAGCTTCCTTCAAAATCGTCAAGACACAAAACCTTAGCCTTTGCAAATTGTGGTCTTGTTGGTTGGTTCACTAGAATCTGGACATCTCTCGGGACTGTGGTGACCTGGGTTCACAAAAATAGGAAACCTCATATCAAAGGACAATTGAACCACTTATTTTGTGGAAGAGAGTTCTATGCCTTTCTCTTTGAGTTCAAGGAAGAATGAGATACTTGATTTTTCAAAGTGGGCCATATTTTCTAGGTGCAAGGGGAATGTACTTGAATAGGTGGACACCCAACTTCAATCCAGAGAATGATATTCCATCAACTATCCCAGTTTGGGTGAGTCTCCCTCACCTTCCTTTGCATTGTTGGAGTGATGAGGCCTTCCATTGTATAGGAAACACTCTGGGGCTTTAATTGGATCAAACATAATTGGAAGAAAAATTATTTTCATGTGTTAGGATTTGTGTTGAGGTCGACCTTGAGAAAGGGATTCTTGAAGTGGTGATGATAACCTTGGATAATTGGAAACACTTTTAGTAGCTAGATTATGAACAACCACCTTTCAAGTGCAAATCTTGTCATAGATATGGACACATTGCAAAAAATTGCAAGAAAACAGAGAGCCAACAACCTCATGATAATGACAAGGAAGACCAATGGAAAACAATTGGTCAAAAATCAGGGTCTAATGTTAACATTGGGGCAAAGTATCAGGCCATGACAAGAAAGAATTTGGTCTCTTCATCTGGCACAAATCTAGGTGGGTATAAGGGTTCCTCTTCAAACCCTATGGGAATGAACCCTTTTAAAGGCGACTTCTCATTGGACAATAACATATATAAAATACTTTCCTATAACGAGATTGAACCTCAATCGCTTTGCATGACACATCATTGTAAGATCCCATGAATATGTCTTCCCCAAGGGTTCCTTCCTCAATCCAAAATTTTGAAATATCTTGGCTTAGTTGAAACTCGAGAGAAATCTGCTAAAAAAATGTCAGTGGTCCAATTTCAGGAAACAATAGAGAGGAGGGGTCAAGATCACAAGGAACGATGAGAAGGACCAAACACCCATGGGTGTGGAAGAAGTAGAAAGTTATAAATATGATGAATCAAACTTCATAGAACTCAAGGTTAAGAAATTAGATATTATTGACTCCATAGAGGAAGAGTCAGTAGATGAGGGTTTGCAAGAAATATTCCCATGTAGATTGGGAAAAAACTGGCTTAGACTCTAAGGGAGGAGCAATCACATAAGGATATTATGTTGAGATCACAATGAACCCTTGAGAAAGTTATTGGCTATGGAGCTTTTGTAGTCAAAGATCTAATCAAATCAGAAAAGCCTACAATAATCCTACTTCAAGAGACTAAATGAACACATGATAAGCAATCAAATTAGGAAAACAATAGTGGATATTGTGTGAAGGAATAACTGAAGACTCGAGAGGTGCATCAAGGGGATTATGCACCCTTTGGAACACATAGATGGTAAGTTTGGAGTTCTCTTTTCAGACCCAAAATTGGATCCTAACTAAGTTCAAAAATATTTAGTTAGGCAAGTTTATAAACAATTTCAATCTTTCTATGTCAATTATCTATGTGGAGAAAGATCTATGATGGATATGTCTCATGGATCTTAGTAATTTTGAATACATATCTAATAGTATAATAGAAAGAGATTTCGATGTTGTCTTGCAAAACTCGGGAAAAAGGCGTGGAAGTATAGTTATAGACCCGATTAGAGAAAATATGGAGGATAGGATTAATGAATGGGACCTATTGGACATCAAAAATGTGAAAGGAAAACATGCTTAGAATAACTAGAGATCTGGCCTCGGTCATATAATTGCTAGGCTTGATAGATTTATGATTCATAGAAACCTTCTTTTGCATGATTTTACCTTCAAATATGAGATTATTTCTTCAGTCATTTCCGACCACAAGCCCATTTCTCTTGATTTCCAAAACTCACCAAATTACATTCCTTTGCCAAGTATTAAATTCGACCCTCTCTGATTGAATTACCAAGAAGTGAATGATCGGGTAATGTCATCTTGGAATACTTGGATCCTAGGCACTCCCGTGTGCATTTGGTGACAAAAGCTAAGGTTGGTCAAATATGTTCTTAAGGATTGGGCCAAAAATTTCTCTATCTCTCCATCCATCGAAAAAGAAAAGATCAAAACAAAGCTTATGGACATGCAAAGGAAAATAGAAGTAGAAGAGATAACTCAATAGATGTAGCAACAATATGCCACTTTGAAAAATCAATTTCATTAGACCATGAAGCAAGATGAAGAACAATGGTTCCTTAAGTCACACAGTGTATGGATTAAACCACGAGATAAAAAATATAACTTTTTCCATAAGAAAGGTAGGGCTCAAATCTCCAACAACAATGTGAAAGAGGTCGTTTTGGAATATGGCACAAAAACCTTTGATTTTGAAGAAATCAAATAAGTGGCAAGACAACATTTCATCTCCTTATTCACTCAACAATCACAATTAGAACACATGAATGAGGTAGATTTGCTTGAGCACATCCCAATAATGGCTCCCAATGAAGAAAATAACACCCTAAAAAGACCCAGAGAAGAAGATGAAATAAAAAATGTGATTTGGAGCCTGGATCCACACAAAGCACCAAGGCCAAATGAATTCTCAATATCCTTTTTTAGATTATTTTGCGATCTGATAAAATATGATCTAAAAGTAACGCTTTTGTATGTTCAAAGATCATGCAAGCTGGGAGGAAGGACATACTCATCATTTTCATCCTCAGTTACAAAATAATCGAATCCTTCTTCCTTTGTTAGATTCTGGCCTATTTCCAGACTTAGATTCTGGCACACGGGTAATGCACACGATTTCCAGACTTATCCGATTTTCGCTGGTTGAGAATTGGACTACCTTTCGCTATCTCAGGATCCCCATTTTGTTAAAAGGCTCCAACTCAAAGGACTGGGTCATCATTTTGTATAAAATCATAATCAAATTTGGGCAATGGGAGTCTCAATGGCTTAATCCCATTAGCCGAGTTTATCTCATTAAATCCATTCTCTCAACGTTTCCTTTATATCAATGCTCTGCTTTGTTGGGCCCTTCTAACATTACGAATCAAGTTTCTATGAATATCAATAATTTTTTATGGCTGGGCGGTATATCTAATTTGAAAAAATACCATCGTGTCAATTGGAAAATAGTCTGGGGTCAAAAGGATATAGGTGGTCTGTGAATCAAATACTCAATAATGATAAATAATGATGAAAGTGGCCTTAGGAGCAAAATTGCTATGGAGAATGATCACTGGTTCTTTGGAATGGTGGAAAAATATTTATGGAAAAAATAATTTAGAATCCTGAGATCAATATGTGTTGAAAACCCCCAAAAAGATCAAATAGGATCTCCCATATTGAAGCTATTGAAATCATTTATACCATTGATTAAGGTAAAGCTTACATGGATCCTTGGAAATGGAAAACATGAGAATATGGAAGGATAGTATCACATGGATGAAGATTTTTCTTAGCAGAGAGGACTTGGACCCTCTTAAAGAATGTATGGAGGGAAGGAACCTTCAAACTATATATGATATTTAAAATGGGATGATTCTTTGGGAAGGTGGAAAGGTTGGAGTATAGGTTCCCCCGGGTCCTATCTCTTCCCTTGTTATCTCTATATTTTAGGCTCTTTTTGGTTGTGCTCCTTGGATTCTCTCTGAAAACGATAATATGGGATGGGGAATCGAAATACTCAATTAAAATTGGGTATTATTTAATCTGGAGGTGTCTAATCTAGCCCAACAATCACCTCTATGGAAGAAAATTTGGTGTAGTGATGGCCTGCCAAAAATCAATCTTTTTTGCTAGACAATGGCTCATAGGAAAATCCTCACTACTGATAACCTAAGGAAAAAGGGAATTGTAGGTCTAACAAAATGTGTAATGTGCACCAGGAATGAAGAGTCTACCCATCATTTATTCATCGAATGTAGTTATTCTAAAGAAGTTTTGGAAAATACATTTGTTGGATTGAGTCATCGTGTTACCTGAGAATAAATGTTTCTGAATTGGGGGGAAATATATTGTGGGTATTTCCAAACTAATAAAACATTCATAAGAGTTTGGAATTCATTTCCCAAATATTTCTTCTAGAATATATTAAAGCTAATGGTATAAATGATTTCAATAACTTCAATATCCAAAGGCTAATCTTCTTTTCCAAAATAATTCCATAAAGCTTGGCTAAAATCAAGCTAATCATAATGGTCCTATAATTAGAGGGAATATTTCTATCCCCATTTTTAAAAATAGGAACAATGAGGCTTTGCATCTAGGGTTTAGGGAAGCCCTGTTTGACTGCTAAATTGAAGAGATACAGTATGTGAGAGATAAGGATTGGCCTTCCGATTTTAAAAATTTCAGCTTGGTAGCCTTCAATGTCCTTAGCTTTCCCATTTGCAAGCCGCTTAACCCCGAACTCTATGTCATCTAAAGAAAAAACTTCTTCCTTTTTAAGGACAATAAGAATGGTATCCATGGCATTAGTATTGCGGTTTAGAATTTGGCTCCAGAACTTCTTAGGATCCAACTTATATAGTTGTGAAACTTTCTCTTGCCTTTTATTGATATAGTGCCCTTTTCCCCTTTTAATTAGGGCTTTGTAAGTATTGATCTTATTGAGTTTTAAGGACTCAGAAGCATCCCTAATGGATTTCCTAACAATTTTACATTCTTTATCATACCAAGGGTTGGTCGTTCTATTATTCTTTTTATAGGACACTTCGAAAGAGAACTTGTTAATAAAAGTGGAAAGGGTAGTTGTAAAATTATGATAGAGTTCTTCAATGTTGTCCTTATAAGTTAGGAGATTTAATTTACTATTTAAATCCTTTAAGAAAATGTCAACTTTACTTTTGTCAAAGTGCAAATTCCTTTGATTATCACAATTCTCTTCAATGGTGCTCCTATCCATGGAAAAGTTTAGAGTTAGGGTTAAAGGTTTATGATTAGATTCCGGCTCATGGTCATTTAAAAGGTCAAAATTTGTTATTTGGTTGGAAATATGGATATCATATATCACATAATCTACAACACTACTACTTAGCCCATGAATACAAGTCCTCTCGTTGGAGTTTCACCACTTCATTACTCCATTGCAAATTATTAGGTCTCGAGAGCTACAGAGCTTGACCAACTCAATACCAAACAAATTCTCAATTAGGTCTCCAGAGCTTCTTTAATATTTCTATTTTTTAAATGTCTGATTTAGTTCTTCTTTTTTTAATTTATTTTTTTGGTTTAAATTTAAATTTCATGTTGTTTATTTTTTAATTTTTTTTTATAAAAAAAATTGTGTTTTTACTTCTTTTCTTTTTTCCCAATTTTTGTGTTTGAAATTTAGCGTTTTAAGAGTTTTTTTAAATTTTACTTTTTTCATTTATTTTTTTAATATTTTAATTAAATTTGTGAATTGCATTAAAAAAAAAAGTGTTTTCAAAACTGTTAAGAAAATAACAAATAATAATAATAAAATATTAAAAAAAATTAAATATAATAAAAAACCAAACAAAATTGATATTAAAAAATTAAAAAAACTAACTCAAATCTAAAATCTTGAAAAAAACCAACTAAAAAATAAATAATAAAAAAAACAAACTATATATGTTTCTCCAAGTGATACTCAACGGTTGTTCATTTATGGTAGTATAAATTAACACACATCAACAGTTTGCACTAATCCAAACAATGAATCGATTGTTATCTTTCTGCTTAAATATTAAGAATGCAACTGGAGATCATAACACTTATTATTATTGTAAGTCATGTTAAGTTGCTTGAAATAAAACCAAACCATTTACAAATAATGAGTGGAAGGTTAACAATGGATGAACGGTTGGGATTAGTGCAAACAAATGATGATGTGTGTTAATTTTTATTACCATAAATGAACAACCGTTATGTATCACTTGATAAACAAATACAATTTTTTATTTTATTTTTTTTTCTCTCGAGTTTTTAGATTTTAGTTTTTTTTTTTTAATATTAATTTTATTTGTTTTTTTTTCATATTTGATTTTAAATTATTATTATTATTATTATTTTTGTAAATAAAGTAAGAGCCTTGTATTAATTTCTGCTAATGTCTATATAATGCCATTTGTAAGTTACTTGTTCTGCCACAAAAGGGAAACCAAAACATGTGGCTTCCATTAAAAACTTAGAATTTGATGCATCATTATGTAAACAAAATAGTATTAACAAAATGATCAGAAACTAGTCGCCATGACCATCTAGCTTGCGATGAGAGGCATAGATTCTGCCCATATTTGGAGGGGTGACAAAACCAGAAGGAGAGCAAACAAAAAACCTGGAGGTGATATTCCTTGGGCAAGCTCGGGCTGCCATGGATGTTGTAGGTCGGGATGAACTTTTGGCCACATGTTGGACATCGAGTCCACGCAGGAGTGTCTGCCAATGCATCGAACAAAATATTCATTCTCTGGTCGAGGATGCGCTAAATGTGCAGCTGGTTGTCTTGCTTTTGTCGAATTTCGAAAATGATTTGGAGGTGCTCGTCCGAGAGTCAATTTGGGGAGAGAAGAAGTGGCTCCGCTTCCTTGTCCTTGCCAATGCTCGTTGTATACTCCCCCACTTGCCAGCTTGGGAGAATTTCTTCCTCCACCATGCAACTGCCTGTGCCAAACCCCTAATCCCGTGGGTGGGTTTTGGGGGGTGACAAGAGGATAATTGAGTAGAGGAGTGCTCTCTTTCAAAGGTGGCGTCTCCTCTTCGATTGGGAGGCTGCCATGGATCAAAGGAGGAATTTGAGGGGGTGACGATGGAAGCTCAGGCGGCCCCTGGCTATTATGCCTGGGGCCAGAGGTGCGAATCACGATTAGAGATGATTGGGAGGGGGTGAGTCTACTGCGTTTGGAGAGGGCGTTGTAATACATCGATCCTCTCTTAGACTTCCCCCTTTCTCTTGTCATGGTGGAGGGATTGTGGAGGCTGGTCTGTGGTGGAGTGAAGGCGGAGGGTGGAGGGACTGGTGGGAAGAGCCCGAGAGAGCCTGATAGAGCCGAGGATCAGGAGTAATTGTAGAGGGAAAATGAGAGAATTCTCCTGAGAGAGCCGAGGGGCAGGAGCGAAGGGACTGGCGGGGAAAGCCTAAGAGATCCCGAGAGATCTAGGGAGCAAGCATAATTGCAGAGGGAAAAAAGAGAGAATTCGCCTGAAAGAGCCAAGGAGCAAGAGAAAATGCAGAGGGGAAATGAATGAATTCGCCAAGGCATTTGCCTTCTTAGTGCAGTTCGAATTGACAGACATGATAGCCTTGAAAGCCGAGGTGACGACTTCCCTAGGTCTGGTGCCTAGCACAATATGCCTAGTCTAGCTTACGCGGGGGGCCATTAAACCTGCAAGGTTGTCCATGAACACTGCCATTACTCTCCGTTGAGTGCGGGTCATTCTGTAATAATGGGTGGAGGGTTGGCGACCGGGGTTATTAAATCCCGTTGCTGCCCCATGTCATCTGTCCTCTGACTCTGTCCAGTTGTCACCCCATTCGGGGATTATTGTTATTATTTTTAATATAGTTTAGGTTTGTATTTTTTTTAAATGTTTGTTTTTAATAATTCTAATTTTTAAATTTGCGATTTAGTTTATTTATTTATTATTATTTTTTTTAATTTTAATTTTATGTTGTTTGTTTTTTTTAATTTTTATTTTAATTTTTTTTTAATTAATTTTTTCATAAAAAAATGTGTTTTACATTTTTTAATTAACGATTGTTAACCTCCACTCTACTTAAACCAACGATTCTGAAACATAACTCTTAAATATAAAGAGTGCAACAACCGTTAAGTATCACTTGAGAAACCAATATAGTTCTTTTTTAATTATTTATTTTTTAGTTGTTTTTTTTTTTAAAGTTCTTAGATTTTTGTTAGTTTTTTTTATTTTTTATTTTTAATTTTATTTGGTTTTTTATTGTATTTTTTTTTTAATTTTATTATTATTGTTATTTTTAATATAGTTTAGGTTTGATTTTTTTTTTAAATGTTTACATTTTTAATATTTCTATTTTTTAAATGTGTGATTTAGTTTTTTTTTTCAATTTCATTTTTTCAATTTCATTTTTTGGTTTTAATTTTAATTTTTTAATTTTATAAAACAATTTGTGTTTTCATTTTTTTTTTTCTTCCTAATTTTGTGTTTGAAATTTAGTGTTTTGAGGGTTTTTTTAATTTTACTCTTTTTTAATTCTTTTTTAATTGTTGATTTGTATTTAAAAAAAAAGTTTTATAATGAATAATAATACTGAAATTTTGTTTAGAGTTTTTTTTTTTATTATTATTTTTATTTAATTATTTTTTAATGTAAATTATTAAAAATAAAAGCTAATTAGTAAATAAAATATCAAATAATAATACTTTTAGATTTGTTTTAGAGGTGTACATCGGTTGATGATAAAGTGCATTGTTAATGCACTATTTGTGACGTTGTTGGTTCAAACCTTGCAAAGCCGTGTGTATTGCACGTGAGACCGCATGGGTATGCCTGGAGGTTATAGTGGTATCGGTCAAAATCGACCCCATGTCACGCGAGTAAAAGCTTGCCCAGTTGCTGACTCCATTAGATACAAACAAAATAAAACTTTTAGTTGCTAGTGGTCAAGGTCATGTTTCAATTACGACCATAGTTTAAACTCCAAAAAAAAGAGGTGCTACTGGTAGCATCACTTTTCGATTCAAGGGTCAATTTCAAGGCTTTGTTCGCAATGTCAAGGATACGATTTTAAACAAGATGCAATTTTAACCACAAAAAAAAAGGGTGCTATCGGTACCACCACTTTTTGAAACATGGATTAAAATGTGACCTCTAAAAAACAAGAACTCTGGAGAGTTTTTATTAAGTTGGTAGCTTTGTTTTAAGTAAAGGTTCGATTTCGTCTCCTTTTTGGTGTAACATAACTTGTGTATTGTCAAAGGAATTTTGGTTATAGACCTTCTTTTACAAGATAAAAATATCATATAAGTTAAAGGAAATCAATGAATTTGTTGCTCACATCATCTACTACTAGAACAAAGGTACTGCATCAAATGTTTTATCTGTGAATTTCTAATATCATAAAAATGAAGGTAAAAATTAAATTTACATTTTAATAATTTGTCCCAAGCTAATCTTGTTTTAATCATTTTTAGCATGGCACAACCACTATCATAGGATAAATGATTGAAAGGTAAAATTATATTTGAAAGGTCAAAAAAATCTTATTAAATTTGTGCAAATATTTATAGGAAACCAAACCAACCTTATTCTTTTAAACTTCGTTGATAGTGTGTGACAAGCTAGAAATATTCTCGTGTAGTTTTACTATAATTTATTTCAATTCACACTTTTTGTCCATAGCTTGATCCAATTTTTGTTGGGTGTTATGTAGTTCTACCTTAGCTTCGACCTCTTTCTTAGTAGATAGTTTTGTTGTAAGATCTAGGATTTGTTGAAGTTTCATATTTTTGTTAATTGACTTTGTAATATCATTACAAAAGCAAGAATATTCAACATAATGTGGGACATGGAAAGGTTTTCAAACAAGTAATGCATGCACATAAATAAATTTAGTTTTACCTTGAATTTGTGATTTATGATTGTAGATTTGAATTTGTACAGATAGCACCATGATACTGGTTATTGAGACGAACGAATTCAACCTAAGATTTCATATTAGCTAGCATTTCTTTTCTTGTTGAGCTAGCTTAGTTCTTTTGTCTGATGCTAGCACTAGTTTGTACACATTGTTTGATGCCACAACATAAATATTTTCCAGCTCAATAATCTTATTGGACAATTCTAGAATCTCATCCTTGAGGAATATCATCATATAAGTTTTTTTTTTCATTACAACATCATCTTATAAACTACATTTTGGTCTTCCTATAAACACTAGAAACTCAATGTTTCAATGTTATTGTTGCCTAAGGTGGAGGAAAGAAACATGAAGTCTGAAAATGAAAACCAAATGACATGAGTTTTTTGGATTATTTGGCCTTCAATAATAATGATTTTGTGGTAGTCTCAAATGATACATAAATCATATTGTTTCTCATATATGAAGATAGTTTTTATTCATATAGTGTTGTTTCATCAAGATTTTTGAGCAATAATTATATGCAAAGTTTTGAGAACTTGTGCACAACTTATTCACTCAGATTTCTATTCCATATAGATTCAGGTTATGGGAAAAAATTATTAATTCAATCCTTGTTTCTGCATACCCATAGGTGAAGTAATGGTAAATGGGAACAATGATTTGATTGTGAAAGTTGTTTCCCAACTATATGATTAAATTATAAGAAACTCTTAGGAGGAATTTAGTCCAATTGTGTGATCAATTTGTCTCTTAGATATTGTGCGAAGAAATCCTTGGCATGGGTATAAATGTTGTCTTTCTCTATTAGTCAATTTCTCTTTTGTAATTATGTAGGAAAAATAAACATTATGGGAAGAATGAAACTTGGAACATAATCATCTCAATGTCTAGCTTGAGTATTTCTTGTGCATTTCATTTTTTATCACGAAAACTTGTTTGTATGGTAGTTGTAATGGGTAGGTTGATGGATGAGTCACTTCTTTGTTGAGTGTAAGAAAAACATAATAATTGAAAAATAATGTTAACTCTGTGAAGTAATGATATTATGGGAAAATGATTTGGGAAATAAATCGTTTCCTAGATTATTCATTTGTTATTAAATAACAAAGGAAGATACTATGCATATATGAATAAAATATTATTGTGTGATCCTGTAGCATGAATCTTTGGTAATTGAATAAAAAACATGAGGCCAATTTTTGTTCAAAGGGGGGGAAGTATGTAATGCCCCTCCTTTCCTACTTACATTGTGACTAAGTGTGAGTTATGTCAAGTGGACATGACCCACAATACTTTTGGGTGGGGTTGAATAAAGAATGAAGAAGGCTAAGGAAACCAAATTAAATGTTGTGAAGGATTAATGAAACCAAATTAAATGTTGTGAAGGATTAATGAAACCAAATTACTTTTGTTGATATTACGTTGCTTGTATTTCACATCTACATGTATGTATTGTGACATGATTGCATTGACCTTAATGTTGTAGGACATCAATCATCTGAGGGGTTTAACATCCCTAATTTTAATCCCCACAAATTATAATGTAATTGTATGAATGTAATTTAGGCTGGTGAGATGATATATTTTGGGCCAAAGAGCCTGCATGGATTAATATGTCAAAGGGTTGAGCTATGTAAAATTGTATATTGGAATAATTATTAATAAAATGAATTGTTGGTTGTGATATGATAGGGACGATAACGATGGGGGGCTATGTTTCCACAAGAGAGGGGGCTAAAGGGGGGTCTAAGGGGTTACCCATTTATATTAATCCAAGCAAGTTCATAGTAATGTTTATCTCCTTATAATTATCAAAAGAGATATTAAATTGATGTAAGAGTTATTGGTGGGAAAATTCTTCTCACTAATTTATGACAACATGGGATGAGTACAACCATTTTTTGGGAAATGTGAGAATTAAACTTGCATGAGAAGAAAAGGAAATTCAAGTGTCTTTTTGGGACAATTTTTATAGGATGATTTTGGGAAGCAAGAGGAGATCAAGGTGTTGGGAAAGAGCACTAGCCATGCTGTGTTTGAGAACATCCATGAGAGGGTTGGGTTTATGATGAAATTATGGTTTTTGTGTCTGTAAATCGTTTGTGAGCATTCTTGGAATAACTGGAAATTATCGAAGTCTTAGTTGTGATATTTCTTGGCCAACCATGTGCACTGGAGGCCTGAAGGGAAGTGGGAAGGACCGAGGGATTGCATGGAAGAGAAGGGGGATTCAATTCCTTGGTTTGTGTGGGTTGAGGGGAGAGAGAGCTGATAGATTGGAATTGTTGTTGGAGTAGGAACCTGAGAATTGGGCTGTTGAGTGTGTGGGAAGTGGACAAGAGAGCTTGACCTCCTTGTGGACTCATAGCCTTAACTCGAGGGTGGATTTATATTGAGATAAAATAAAAAACAAGACTATGGCTATGAGGAACATCCTTCGTATGCAACCAGTTGGTTTCCCTATTCAAGATAATTTTTTTGTTCTATTTTCTATTATTAATTTCGCTGCGTAAAATGATTATTGAATGCTACGTGTTTTCTTGGTTAATTTCATTCATGATTTTTAAATATGTTGTTAGATGCATATGAAATTATGGGCATGCTGCCCTTGGTTAATTTCATTTGCATTTAGCATGTATTTATCTGTTTTAGCAGGCTAGGTTTATTACAAAGGGGGAACATAGGTGGATATGGTTGTTTGGGAGAACTTTAGGTTGGGGGTAAAAAAATAAATATCCATGGATGGTAACTGGTAATTTTAAGTAATTGATTATTAAGATGTTTACATGGTATCGATCTATGTGATATGTGTGTGATTATTGTTGATTTTCCTGGTAGTTGCGAGAGGTATTCACCTTCGGGATAACCTTTGTTATAGATGAAGTTGCCAAGATGTTAAAGGAAAATGATTGGAAGTCAAAGAACATCCCATAAGAGAATTCGACCTCACAGAAATAATAAAGAAGAATTATATTGCTACAGAAGTAAAGTCGTCTCTAGAAAAAGATAAACATAAAATATATTTTCTAGAAAGTTAGGTCGGCCCTGCCAGAAAAGTCATTGGACAAATTAGTATAAATAAGAGTGACTCCTTCCTCATTTGGCACACTCTCTCATGGATATATAGTACAATTTTGGTGGAGAGAGCTGTAGCTACAGCTGCAGCTGTAGAAGGAAGAAGGACACATATGGAGGGTCTATCTCTCTTGGTCTTGGTGATGTGTTGGTGGAGGCCAACCAATCTAGCACTCTAGCTAGAGTGAGATACAACTGCATACTTGGTTATCTCTTGGTGGTGTGATAGTGGAGGCTAGACACCCTAGCGCTCTGGTTAGGGTGTGCTGCATCTATGTTGTTATATTTTTTCTTGTTGGTTTTCTCTAGTGGATAGAGCTTGTTCTTGGTTCTTTTGTCTTGGAAAGCGTATTCTATATAAGAAGGTTGTTGGGTTTTCTCCCCTTGTGTAGAAGGGTTTCCTAGGATGTATATTTTATGCTGGGGGGTGGCACAAGTAGGTTCCTATGGTTGAGTGGTGATGGTGCAACATCACCTATGGAAAAATGAGCATGAAAAAGAAGTTTAAATTACTATGGTAAATCTAATATTAACATAATTAACAAAAAAACAACATGGTATCAGAGCTTAGTTTCCTTCATAATAGTCTAATCACTGGAAGGAATATCGTGAGATTTACCTTGCCGCTGTAGTTCGCTGCTGTAGTTTTCCACTGTATCTTGTCACTGCACAATTTTATTTTGTCAAGCTAGTTGGAGCACCTTGAAGTTTTAGGGTTTGCCTCCGCTTACCGCTGCTACCGGATGGTGCTATAAGTTCTGAGGTATGTACTTGTATATGTTAAATTGTATCATTATCTTGAGGGTTTTTTGCAGAAGAAGGGACTTTTTTCGAAGCAAAAAATCATAGTTACAGTGCATTCAGAGGAACAACACACCCTCCAGGTCTGATTGTTTTGATATGCCTCTAACTATTATGGAACCATTGTGATCTTATGTTTTTGATCTATTGGAGTTATGATCATTATACTAACCACTTAATACTAGAGATGCATTTGTTTATCTCCCCTTTAGAAGATATTCTTGTTTTGTTGTCTGTTCCGGGCATGTTATATTGTTAAATTCCATGGAGGTTTCTATGGAAATGTTGTTGTTCTTGTTTTCTTGTTCCGAGCAGGTTACCTCAGAGGCATGTCACTAGTGATAGCTCTAAGAGGGAGGTATAGTGACGGTTGCAGAAGGAACATTATTAGATAGTCTCTATTTTGAGACATGAAGCAGTGTAATCAAGCAAGGAGTTTGTATAAATTGATAGTTTGACCAGTTCCTGATTCTACCAGTCTGAGTGAGTCATGGCGTAGGAGACTTGATCATTTGCATTATAGAACTCTTCCCAATCTGGGGAATATGGTGACGAGTCTTCCAAAGCTTCATATTGAGCATGATGTCATCTGCAGAGGTTGTTCTCTTGGCATGAATGTTAAGGGATCTTTTCCGAGCAGTGAGGCTCCAACACATATCCATAGTGTAATTTTTAAACCTGTGAAGTAAAGCAATGCATATAGATTCTTAAGCAAAACATAATTTAATCACTGGCTCATACACAGA
This sequence comes from Picea glauca, assembly GCA_000966675.3. Classification (NCBI taxonomy): domain Eukaryota; kingdom Viridiplantae; phylum Streptophyta; class Pinopsida; order Pinales; family Pinaceae; genus Picea; species Picea glauca. The sequence goes on along the minus strand of JZKD02S1673929.1, from coordinate 117,208 downwards.
GTACACATAGATTTATACCGGAAACCCTCAACCGGGGAAAACCTTTCTTATATTCATTATATCGAATTTCACCATTCACCATACAATATATACAATGTTTTTAGGTATTCCGTATATACCAAAACCCTAATCCCTTAATCCAAGATTAATTTAGAAAACCGCTAAAAATAGCAAAATCTGCTAAAAATAGAAAAAACCGCCCTAGGAAGCGCCCGACGCACACGACCCAAAGAGCACTACTAGAGGGATCGTCAGACACAATTGTTGAATCTAATGCACCCACACACACATATGCAAAGAATATAACACATACCCAACATTCTCCCACTTGTTGTTTTCTTTTCATCCAGGCGTCCACAGGATTATATAGTCAACAATCTAGGGCAACAATGCCCATTGTTACTCTACACCAGGAGAATTTTTCTGTGCTCACAGAATTTTTCAATGAATTTGCAACATTCTTCAAAGTGTCAACCTTTTCCAGCAACACCTTCTTTTCCTCAACCATGTCTCTCACAAAGTGATACTGAACATCAATATGCTTTGTTTTCGAATGATAAGCTGGGTTCTTTGCTAGGAAGATTTCACTCTAACTGTCACAATCTAATCTCACTGCTTGTTGTACCAACCCAATACCTGAACAAAATCTCTGTAACCATACTGCTTCCTTGCTTGCATGAGTGGCTACCACGTATTCAACTTCTGTAGATGAGAGTGCCACTACAACTTGTCTTTTGCTCATCCAACTGATTGCTCCTCCAAATAGTTTAAACACATACCCACTTGTAGATCTTCTACGATCCAGATATCCAACCCAGTCTGCATCAACAAATCCATGTATGTCCACCACTCTGTCCAATCTTGGTCTTCCTTTGTAGCATAGTCCATAATTGGTAGTGCCACGCAAATACCTGAAGACCCTCTTTACTGCTGTCCAATGCTCCTTCCCTGGTTTTGACATATACCTGCTCAAAACTCCCACTACATGTGAAATCTCTGGTCTAGTACAGACCATTGCATACATCAAATTTCCAAGTGCACTTGCATATGGAACATGGGACATGTCCTCTTCTTCTTCCTGTGTCTTGGGACACTGATCTATAGATAACTTTACACCTATAGGAATAGGAACCTTGACCGGTTTACTTCCATGCATAT
>JZKD02S1673929.1:97466-112594 GCA_000966675.3 Picea glauca | reverse complement strand
AGCCAAACCCTCAACAACAAAGGCATCCCTATGAAGCCAAAAATGAGCTCTGATACCACATGTAAGTTTTAAACCTGTGAAGTAAAGCAATGCATATAGATTCTTAAGAAAAACAAAAATTAATCAATGGATCATATACAGAGTACACAGAGATTTATACCGGAAACCCTCAACTGGGGAAAACCTTTCTTATATTCATTATATCGAATTTCACCATTCACCATACAATATATACAATGTTTTTAGGTATTCCGTAGATACCAAAACCCTAATACCTTAATGCAAGATTAATTTAGAAAACCACTAAAAATAGCAAAATCCGCTAAAAATAACAAAAACCGCCCAAAAAATAATAATTTCCAGGCGTTGCCTCGAACGCTGCGCGTAACTAGGGGGGACATACCTGCCCCCCCTTGGGACCCCCCTAGGAAGCACCCAACGCACAAGACACAAATATCACTACTAGAGGGATCGTCATACGCAGTTGTCGAATTTGACGCACCCACACACACACACACATGCAAATAATATAACACATACCCAACACATAGATGAGAAGAAACTGAAATTTGCACTAAGCCTCTGTCTGGGACAAGCTTGGTAGGAATGAAAATGTTTCCCTAGGGGAGTGTTGATGATTTTAGAATAGTGTCTATATTCCAAGATTGATTAGATGGACTTGATCATGTGGGAATAGGCCCAGATGTAATCTTCGACGGACTGAAGAATCGTGTTGCTGCTAGATCTCCAGGAGGATATCAGAAAGGCATTCCAAGATTGGTCAAATGAACTTGACCATGTGGGAATGATATCAGGGTAGTATTCAATGGAATAAATAATTAGGACCCTGGTATAGTCTTCGATGGACTGAAGACTCGAATCCTGACATAGTGTTCGATGGATTGAAGCTACGTAGTTCTTTGTGGATTGAGGAGTCCTCCAATGTGTATGAATTGCATCGGGCATAACACTCACTGTGAGGTGAGTGGCCCTGATAAGCATCGGGCCGACCCTTATCCCAGTACTGGGATACAAACCAAGGGAGATAGGGAACATCTACATCCGAAGTAGATGTTCCCCGACGTAGTCTTCGACGAACTGAAGACTCAAGGTGTTTGAGGTGAAATTCCACGTGCCTGATAGCACTAAGCTAATGCATTCACAGAGTAATCCTATGGGAATATGTACATTCCAAGACTGATATTGATCATTCTAAATATTCTCATTATCATGTGGGAATGTGGACATTCCAGGATCAACTATGAGGTGAATGTGGCTCCGATGTGGTCATAATTCTTGTCATAGGACAAGAACGACCCAAGGTGCTAGACACATGGTTATGGAGATGGATCATCAATATAGCCAATGAGGCTCATGGAGAAAATTTTCTATGACAAAAGAATACCGAGAACAATACAAGATATGTTTAGAGAATGCCTTCCTCATTGAGAGGGAGTATTGATGGTTGTAGCTTCGTGATACATTCTTTTGTGATGATACTCCTCGATGGACTAAGTTGAGTATGGCACTTATCGATGGACTAATAAGTTGTATTGGGTTGGTGCCCAATGTCCCTTGGGAGTAGACCATGTGGACATGTCCCTTGGGATTAGACCTAGTGACACATGACATGAGAGTAATTCCTTGATAATGCAGTATGGGCGAGTAGGTCCTAGTGGCACACTATGGGCGAGTAGGTCCTAGCATATTCTAGTGGTGATGAGTCCCTAGAAAAGGTCCATATTGGGTGTAGCCATGTGCAACATGATGATTCTTCCAGTAGAGTGTTCTGCATGACCATGGCATAGTCGGAGGACCATGGCATATCCTGCAAGGCTATGAGGACCAGAGGAAAAACATCATGGAGAATACCTCCCTAGATAAGAGAAAGTGTTGATGTTTCTAGTAGTTGTGGGAGGTATTCACCTCCGGGATAACATTTCTTATAGATGAAGTTTCCAAGACATTAAAGGAAAACCATTGGAAGTCAAAGAAGATCCCATAAGAGAAGTAGGCCTCACAGAAAATAATAAAGAAGAATTATATTGCTCCAAAAGTAAAGTCGGCTCCAGAAAAATATAAACATAAAATATATTTTCTAGAAAGTCAGGTCGGCCCTGCCAGAAAAGTCACTGGACATATTAGTATAAACAAGAGTGATTCCTTCCTCATTTGGCACACTCTCTCATGGATATATATCACAAGTTTGGTGGAGATATAAACCAAGAGAGATAGACCCTCCATATGCACCCTTCTTCCTTCTACAACTGCAAAAGGAAGAAGGGCACATATGGAGGGTCTATCTCTCTTGGTCTTGGTGATGTGTTGTTGGAGGCCATCCACTCTAGCGCTCTGGCTAGAGTGAGCTACAACTGCATAGTTGGTTATCTCTTGGTGTTTTTCTAGTGGAGGCTAGACACCCTAGTGCTCTGGCTAGGGTGTGTTGCATCTATGTTGCTGGATTATTTCTTGTTGGTTTTCTCTAGTGGATAGAGCTTGTTCTTGGTTATTTTGTCTTGGAAAGGATATTCTCTATAAGAAGGTTGCTAGATTTTCTCCCCTTGTGTAGAATGGTTTCCCAGGATGTATATGTTATGCTCAGGGGTGGCACGAGTAGGTGCATATGGTTGGGTGGCGATGGTGTAACATCACCTATGAAGAAACGAGCATGCAAAATAAGTTTAAACTGCTATGGTAAATCTAATGTTAACACAATTAACAAAAATTCAACAATTATTGCACGTGTAGGATACAGTATAAGCCTTGACAACTTTCCAGCAAATGGGTGTGGGCCATAATCCGTGAATACTTAATGGAGGCGTGGAGTCTCAAATAAGGCACAAAGTCTCAATAGAGGCACATAGTCTCTATTTGCAGAATATATGGATTTTTATGATTGGGGTTGCGTGGTAGGAGTATAAATACCTACTCCCTAGTAACTACATTTTTAGACTCTGAACTAATCCACACAAGACAAAGGGATCTTATGGATGAATGAGTTAAGAGTTCAAAGTAGCCACTTTGAGGGGGCTCTTGAATAAATTAACTTTATATTAAAAAATTGAAATATTTATTAAAGGAAAAATAATTAGTTAAGAAAAAAAGAGGCATTGACACATCAAAGGGGGGTGACGAATAATCAAGAAATTTGGAGCTGATGGGTGGAGCATTGCTAGACATGAAGATACTAATTACAAGTCATGTATGATTTCATTGGTATTCAAATGGTAATTTATTTCCTAATATGATTTTGTACATATATGGTCACATTTGTTCAATGTTGCTGACAAGGGAGTTAACAACTCTGCTATATTTTTATTAAACCATGCTTGGAAATTGCCTTAATTGTTGTGCCAACGACATTGAGAACACTGGTCCATGTTTTTTTAGGCCCCAACTTATGACCCCATGAATGCATCTCCTTATGTTATGATGATGTAATTAGGATGGGTCTCTTCGTCACTTCAAGCCCATCGAGCAAGTGGACACCTCTGCCATTGGTCTCTTGAATTCTCTGATTATAAATTCTCCACATGATCCCTGATTTATATGTTGGAAGTTTAACACGGGTTTGCATTATTACTCATACTTTATTTGCTTTATATCATGTTTTTGTATTATTTTTTTTTACAAGAAAGTGGATTATATATTAAGGAAGCAATGGTGTGACCACTATGAGAAAAACTACAAAATTCAGACATGCATTCCGTGCATGAATTTCAAGATTACAAGTATGGATGCCCTGATATAAAGCCCAAAAATTCTTATGCCGCCCTAAAATCCAAAAATTGGCTACTAACAGGTCGAGAGCCTGCTTACAATGTGTCTGCCTGAAGATTAGAAATAGGCTTAAATCCTGCGTACAATGAATTTTCCATAGAGACAAAAAAGGGCTAGTTTCAAAAGTGAAGAGAAGCGTAATTAAACCTTCTGATCTGGGTTGGAGGAACCTGCGCTCGGAGAAGCCTTCGTCGTTACTTCAGTCTGGCGAGTCGATCTGGTGGCTTGAAGCTCCAACTTTTTGAGTCTTGCCTCCAATTCAACAATTTTGCTATTGGTCTGTTGTGTTGTGTACGTGAGGGCTTCAACTGCTTCCTCCCTAAGCTGGATTAAGTATTCCTCGACCATATTGAATCTTCGGCCGCCGTCCCCGTCCAGACGGAGTAGAAAACCTCTATGAGCACTAAGGGTTCACTTCATCTTACGAATTTCGAGTTCTAGAGAAGGAGGGGGGTTAGGGGGAGAGGTGGAATTGGAACTGGAAGCCATTGAGCAAGATGGAGGGTGAGCTGAGAGCGAAAGCAGAGGATGAGATGAGAGAAAAAGAAGGGCGAGGTGCCAAACAAAACCAGGAAATCAAGACAGACAATCATCGCAGAGGCAAGCCTCTTCCTTCCTTGATTTATCCTCAGCTCGAACGTGCATCACCCAGGGTTGAAAGGGACTCGCTCGAGCGCCATGCGGGAGGGGGATGGGTTGAGTGCAGAGCTGCATGGTGGAAGTGAGGGAAAGGGAATGTGAGAGTGGGAAAGAGGATGCGAGCTGAAGGGTGAAGTACCGTCGCTCGAGGGAGAGGACAATGCAGTGTGATGGGGAGTGACTACCACGAGCCAGGGCACACACAGAATTCGAATGCCACTTGCCACGCGATTTCCACCAGGTCACCCACCACGTGCCATTATGGGAGGGAAGAGAAGGACATGGTCCCATTGAGGTAGAGCTAACCCTTTCTCTCAAGGGGGTGGCTACTTTTTCCACCTGGTCTACTTCACCATTTAGTTGTCGAAACACGTGAAAAAATTTGTTCTTTCGGAAAGATTTAGAGAGTCTCAGGATTTTTTGGAAGATTTGATGAAGTTTCATTTGATTTGGCAGTAAATTGGTGACCAAAGCGTGGATTAGAATCTGAGAGTCCCCTATCACCATGATTTCATTGATAGCTAGATTCTGGGCTTGGCCAAGTCCTTTCCATAGAATTAGAGCTTCTGTGTTGTTGTTGGTTTCTTCTCTTAAACCCCAGGAGTAGACTAGATCTCAGAATTCATCGGGATTATAGATAACCCCTTCCCCTCCTTCTGCCCATGGATTTCCTTTCAAATCTCTGTCAAAGAAGAGGATGTGGTTTTGTTGATTGTGTTTCCAGTCTTCAAAATCTGCTTGCTTCTTGCACATTTCCCAAGGTTCATGGAGCGTGGAAGGGAGTAGAGGGGGCTTAAGATCTGGAGCGAGACTGTGAATCCATGCTTCTTCAGAGGGGGAGAGGGTTTGAGAATGAGTGTTTGACCAGAGAAAGGAGAGGCAATTGCCCAATAAGGCCTTGGATTTGGTAGAAATATGGATGGGGGTGGAAGTCTGATTTCTGAAGATTCGAACGTTTCTTTCAAGACAAATTTTCCAAAGGATAAATTTGGGAAGGGCCATCCAACAACATTTAAGTTGAGCCTTAGACTTGAGGGGGAAGGGGAAAGAGGAGATCCAGTTTTTTAGCAGAGTGGGGATATCTGAGGGAGAATGTTCGGTCGGGGCCTACTCTAGTAGGGCAGTCCACCAAACTTATTTTGCAAAGGGACAGTTAAGGAGCAGGTGAGTGGCGATTTCTTCGTGGGAGTGGCAGAGAGGTAAGCTTGAGGGACCTTCCCAACCTTTCTTTCAAATATTGTCACTTGTCAAAATACTATTATGAGCTAGGGTCAAAATGAAGAAATCCACTCTGGGTAGGATTTTAACTCACCATATTTCTTTCCATAATGTCGGATCTCTTGGGGCCTGGGGCACAACTATGAGGGTTTTCTAGCCATCTGCTGCTGTATAGCTCCCTGATTGCGTACCCCATCCTTGTTGGTCTATGAGTCTTTTGGAGATTGGGGATTTTCCTTGAAGTGAAGTGATCAATAACTCTTTTCCCCCATGAAGTTGAGTAGGGAAATCAGGGAAGTTCCAACTTGCCCAGTCTTTGGATCCATCGCTTTGCCAGTGGGAGATATCTCAAAGGGTGGTGATGTGTTGAGCCTTTAGAAAGGATTTAAGAAGATCCATGCCTAGAATAGTATCGATCAGGGGGTACCCCATTATAAAGTCTTCCCAGATTTGGATTTGCTTCCCATTACCTGGGATCCAGGTGAGAGAAGGAGCGAAGAAGGCATGCGCTTTTGAGAAGGCAGAGAAGATTAGGGAGCCATGAGAAGTTTTAGGTGGTGAGTCAAGACAACGAAGCCTCAATCTAGAGAATTATTTCTTCCAAATAGCTGTTTTGCACTAGGAGCTCCTCCCAGAAACTACGTTCCATAGCAGTTTGGCTCCTAGGGCCAGATTTTGGCTGTGCAGATCTCGGAGTTGAAGACCGCCTTCATGAATGGGATGAAAAATTCCCCCCCAGCTAACTAGTGGGAGCTTGTTTTCATTATTTTTCCCTCCTTTCCATAGAAAACAATGTAGCAAGGCTTTGATTTTGGAGATAATGCCTTTTGGAGTTAGCAGGATAGAGCATTGATAGATTGGAATGCTTGAGAGAACGGATTTTATGAGGATGAGCTTGCCTGCTGGATTTAACCATCTTGAGCCCCATACACTTATTCTAGCTTTGAATTCATCGAATAAGGGTTCGTAGCAGGAGGATTTGGCAGTGGATCTGAAGATGGGAACTCCTAAGTACTTGAAGGAGTCCCACTAAGTTTTTCCCATTATTCCCATAATTCGAGTGATGTTAGTCATTTCCCTCAATGTGCAGTTCCAACCATAGATTTGACTCTTCCTGTAGTTGATTTTTTTTCCCTAAATGGATTGGTACTTGTCAATCTCGGCTTTGAATTTGTTAGCCGACTGGGGGCTTGCACTTACAAGAAGGATGGTGTCATCAAAAAACTGTGCATGATTGATGTCTCTAACCCCTCTGGATATACGCAGTCCCATTAACTCTTGAAGATGTTGTCTATGGTCTAGTTGGAAGCTCAACCTCGATGTCTGAATGGAATAGAGGAGCGGGGAGAGTGGGCAGCCTTTCCGTAGTCCTCGAGTGGCTTGAAAGAATCCAGTTGCTCGACCATTGATGAGAGGTGCTATCCAAGGTCTTCCAATGCATGCTTGTGTTCAGTTGATAAAGGATTGATCGAACCCAAGACATTGCATTACCTGATAAAGAAATTTGTGTCTTACCCTGTCGAAGGTGCTTGCAAGATCCAATTTTATTATCATACCTTTTTCTTTCCGGGATTAGCTGGAATGGATGGCCTCATGGATGAGAATGATATTGTCGCTGATGTTTTTGCCTTTGATGAAGCCACCTTGGTTTTCTGGTATAATTGCAGGTATGATAATTTTGAACCTATTGGCCATGATTTTAGTTATGATTTTATAGCCAATATTGCAGACGCAGATTGGTCTAAATCGATCAAAGGAGGTGGCTCCTTTTCCCTTCGGGATGAGGGATAGAAAGGTGAAGTTGGTGCTTCCTCCTATGTTGCTGCAAGATTGTGACTTTTGGATCATTCTATGAAGATCATACTTGATAATTTTCCAGCAAGATTTGATGAAACGAGCAATAAAGCCATCTGGACCTGGGGCTTTATCAGGCTCCATATTTGCTATGTCTTTTTTGATTTCTTTTTTAGAGATCGACACTGAGAGGGCTAGATTGTCTTCTAAGGAGACCCTTTTAGGGATCAAGTTTAGGACATCACAGGAGATGGATTTTGGAGGAGGGGGGATCTTCTGAGTAAATGTTTTTGAAGTAAATATGGGAAGCATGTTTAATGTCCTCAAAGTTGGTAAGGGAATGCTCTTGGAGACAAATTTATTTGATAGAGTTGAACTGCTTTTTTCTCTCCGCCTGTTTGTGGAAAAAGTTTGTGTTTTTATCCCCCAATTGAAGCCACAAAATTATTGATTTTTGCCTCCAATAGTCCTCATCCCGTCAACAGGCCCAATGGAGATTTCTATGTAACTGATGTTCTTTTTCCAGGGAGTTGGGGTCAATCGGGAGGTGCTCTGCTTGGATTTGATGTTGTTCCAGGGCTTGCTGCGCCTCCATCCTCTGAAGTAGAGGGGTTTTGAGGGATTTGGTCTAGGATTTAAGAGCTTCTTTGAGTTTCCTTAGCTTCTCTTCCCATACAAAGAAGGGGGGGCCCATTATTTCTTCCTTCCAGATTGAGGAGACAACGTCTAGAAACTCACCATGTTGGATCCGGGAGGGAGAAAAGAGGAAGGGGATGGGACCTAGATTGCATTCTTGAGAAATTGACAAGAGGATAGGCTTGTGGTTTGAGGCATTAAAGGGTAGAATAGAGGAGTCCAAGGTGAGTCCTAGGAGGAGGAGAGAGTGTTGGACTAGGAATCTGTCGAGCTTAGCTACGATATGTCCCAGGACTATTCTTTTATTGGACCAAATGAAGAGTCCTTTGGGAGGATTTATATCTTCCAGATCCCAGTCCAATATTAGGTCATCAACAATTTCCCTGAAAGGGTCTATGACAGGGGTTCCCCCTTTTTTTTCCTGGGTGTTTAGGGTAAAATCAGGTCCCCCGCTAGTATTATATTCTCCGGGCGAAGAAGCTGCAGGTGATCTTGGATAGAATTCCAATGGTCTCTTTTTTCTACTTGAAGGAATGGAACATAAATGTTGAAGAGGCTTACCTGAAGGCCCAAATATTTGTGACGAAGGATTGTAAGAATCCAATGTGAGCTGGTGTAGGTTTGGATAAGATCAAGTTTGTTGGGATTCCAGAGGGTTCCTATCCCGCCTAAGGTGCCTCAGGAACTTATGGCTATTCCTTCACTTGAATTCCATATTTTTTTTTTGACCTGGAAGAAATTTTTCTCTTCCAGCTTGGTCTCCTGGATTAGTAGGACATCTGGGGTGGCTATGCGCATTAAGTCATTCATTGCTTCAACTTTCTATTTTCTCCCAAGACCTCTACAGTTCCAGGAGACGACTTTCATTATTTACCCTTGCTAGTGGTGGTTGTTCCTTTATGGAGCTTCCCATGTTGTCTTGTTGTTCTTAGATTGATCAACCTGTCCAGAGTTAATTGTCCCCCCTACAACTTGTCTTTGTAGGTTTCTGCTTCTCGATGTTCCTTTGCTGATTTCCTTCCCCTCTTTGCAATTTTCTTTGTGCTTTGTTTTGGATCTAATTCCCCTTCCTCTTCTTCCGACAGGTCTTCCTCTGATCCCTGGCTTGGAATTTCCCAGGGGAGGGTTGTATTGGATGAAGGATTAGGATCAGGTCCTTATTTTTCTGTTTGGGTAAGGGTGACAAGAGGATCAGACTTAGGGATGTTCCTTTTCTTTTCTGGTTCTTCCAGGACGAGGGGATTGTTACTTGGTTCAGATTTCTTTTTTGATAAGGAGGCTTCCTTTCTAGGTGACTGGGGGTTTGGAGATTTTCCTTCTCGCCTCATGCCATTTTTATTTTCCTTATGTCTTTTGGGTTGCTGCCATCCATTGTCCAAATATTTTTCTTGCTAGGAAGGGGGAAGTTTTGGGTAGTTTTTCTGGAAATGCCCATACTCGTGGTAATGTATGCATTTAAAGGGCAGTTGTTCATAGTCTAGCTTCTGGAAATGCTACCAGTCTCCTACAATCAATTTTATTGCTTCCGGTAGGCTAGCTTCTAATTCAACTTCAACACATATACATGCAGAAGAGTATTGATCTTTGGGGTTAGCTTTATCGATGTACTTACCGAGCTTGTTTCCAATGGCCTGCATCGAGGAGGTAGACCAACAATGGATCGACAGGTTGGGTAGCCTGACCCACACTGGGATCACCTTGGGAACGTCCAACGCCGGATCAAATTCGGGAGTCTGACGATTGAGGTACAGTCCTTGGGGCCCCATGAAGTACGACCCATTTCTGAAGATCAGATCTCGGTCGTCTCTAGAGATGAATTCAAAGAGGAAAAACCCCTGTCCAACCGCATAACAGGTGAAACTGCCAGTGATTAGGGGCCACCAATTCTTTTGGATCTAGTTTTCACTAGTGCGAGGCGAGGACCAGAGCCTTACGAACTGACCCACCAGGGATCGATCTGCCAATGACACCGCTATCTGCATAGGTTGATCCGGAGGGAGGGCGATTGACAAAATTTCATTAAGTTTTTTAACAAACTTGGAGGGTGGGTCAAAGGCTGGCAGTTTACCTTCGGCAATGAGAAGTCATTTGAAATCAGCTGCTTAGGGGAGAGGCAGTGGCTTGCCGCCCATTTCAAAGCTCATGTGGCCAGGCAGACCTAGCTTTCAGAGCCCAAAAAATATCATGTTTTTGTATTATTACTGATACTTTATTTGCTTTATTACTCATACTTTATACTTTATATAATGATTGATTTATCTAAGAGAATAGTTTATTTCTAGTTGAGAAATGGATTTTGAGAACAATTCAAATGAGCCAATGAACATTTATGACCTCGAAATAGAAGGCCAAGTGTATGGAAACGTGAAAGGGGCTCCCTATTCTACAGAGAAAGCACTACCCCAAAGGATACATGGATTTTGTTCTTCCTACTCTCTTTCAAAATGATATTTAAGTTTGAGAGTTCTTGGATTTGTGGGGCATGGTGTTAGTATATGAATTATTTTGAATAAATGTTGATGTTATTGTTGTATTGAGTTATGGGTATATGAATTATTTTGAATAAAGGTTGATATTATTGTTATATTGCAGAGATAAAGAGTTTTGAATTATAAATTAGTTTAATTGGATAAACATTTTATATAATATAAACCAAGGGATTAACTTAAATGTTATTTGATGTTTATAAATATTTTATGAAAATAATTCTAACTGTGCATATTAACTGTGGAACCGTCTCTGAACAATAGAAAGTAATCGATTGTAAAAATAATTGTTTTTACCATAACACTTTATCTCATTCACAAAATTAACATTAAAATCATGAAAGAGAAGCAAATAGTAGGGAAGCAATCAAGTTTTGGGTGAAGGCGATGCATATATACTTGAATCTGTATGTGAATCGGGACCTCAAACGAGGATCAATCCACTTGTTTACTACTTTCAAAATTATTTTATAATATTCAATACCATTTGGGTAAGTGTGAAGAAATGCATAGAACTTTTGATCATTGTTATAGTTCCAAACCCCCACAACTTGAGCACAAATTTGGCTCACTGCGTGAATACAGAATTAAATTTTTTTTACACACATAAAGTCACAATGTATGCCCATTTTTCTCTCTTTTTCATCCTTTTAAAGTAAGTACAATAACTACGACATTCATGGAAAGAGATAAGAAGCTACATGGAATCCCTAAGATTATTTTGAGTGATAATTTTCACTAGTAATTTTTGGATTGAATTATTTTCTTGTTTCGATACTGAATTGGCTCACAAATCCTATTATCATCCTCAATTAGGCGGGCAAACTAATATTGTGAATAAATGTCTATAACAATATCTTTGTTGATTTGCATTTGATAAATAGACATAATGGGTTAAGTGGTTTCCCTTGATAGAATGGTGGTACAACATGTCCTTCCATACTTCATAAACAAATATCCCAATTTATGTCATTTTATGGATATCATATTCCATCCGTCACATCACCCTTGAGAGGAAAAGTGAAGGTTCAAGCGGTGGAGGACCATATAGAGCACGAACAAGAGGTTCTCCAATTACTGAAGGACAACTTGGATATAACAGAAATAGGATGAAACAATAAGAAAATCAACATCATAGAAAAAGGGAATTTGAAGTGGGGGATTGGGTATGTTTGAGGCTACAACTGTACAAACAAATGTCCCTCAATAAATAAAACAAGGACAATAAATTAGCACCGAAGTACTATGGTCCTTATAAGGTGTTTCCAAGGATTGGAAGTATTGATTACAAATTGGAGTTACTTCCATATTCACGTGTACATCTAGTTTTCCATGTTTCTTGCTTAAAGAAGGTAATCAATGACAAGTTCTCAATCCATACTATTTTACTATATATTAATGAAGAAGGGAAAATCATACTACAACTAGAAATAATACTTGAAACATGGATCAAGCAATTGTGAAATTAAGAAATTACTGAGTACCTCATAAAGTGGAATAAACTACCAATAGAAGAGGGGACATGGGAAGATGAGTTATTCATGTAGAAATATCCATGACTAATCAAGCGTGGAGGGAAACACTTGTTTGAAGGGGAGGGGCATGTTAAGCCTTAGTTTTTGAGTTATTACCTTTCTATTTTTATATTAGTGTTGTCTTATTGGTTAGCTAGGCCCTTTAATCATTGGCTAGATCCTTTAATTGTAATTGTACCCTTTGTCTCCTATATATACCAAGGATACCTAGTTTTAGAGATCATATCATCTTATGCATTTGTTATATTGTAAGAGGAGGTTTCACCATAAAATAATCTTCTCATTCATTCTTATATCTTATTCTCAAGGTATGGAGTTACTTCTGTTTCTATTTTTAATATATTTGGGTGTTTGGTGCATAGCAAGTGTAGTACGCGTTAAGATTATGGACTTGTAGGCACAAAAGATAATACCTTTGGTGGAAAAAATGGTAGTAATACAAAAATCATGATACGAGTGAAAAAATGATAAAGGAATTTTGAACAATGTACAATATAGTGCTACACTTCCAAAATACCTTCATATACAAGGCATACTCTTTAGAAGTATCATATTCATAAACCTTGGAGCTTAAAAGAACAATTAGGCTTTATCATCTTCATCAACTAGTATTGTTGGAAGCTTGGAAAAACAATTCAGTGAAACCATATTCTCTCTTAGAAGAATGGAGCCTTCCCAACCATGAAATAAAGTAGGGTAACACTAATTGAATAAATATCGACTTTGCAAATTTGGTGTAAATATCTTAGATATAACACCTATAAGAATAGTTTCCACATATTTTTTGACATTCATCATCATACTATTGTCATATTTTCCAATGGGGTAGCCAAAAATCTCACAAATCCTGTAAGCCCTTCACATCATGGTTGATTTTCACTTCCATTTGTCATTTTTTATTTTTAAAATCTTTCCCATCACCTATAAAGTTGAAGATTGTTATGCTTATTTTGACAAAAAAAATTTAATACTAGGCATGTTCCCTCACCTTTATCCAAACAACATAAATAATGTATTGATAAATAAAAAATTTCAGCTATTGATGGCAACCATTAAGGCCATAGTGCGCAATAGGATCTTGTACTTGACACACAATCAAATTCAATCCAACACTGTTTGTCTTGTTTTGAGAACCATATTTTTTGGTATTTGGGGAAGCCATCCCTAGCTTATTTTTGAGTTCTTAAACCCTCCCATATCATAAAAGTACATGTCTAGGATCATCAAGTTACATTTTGTCAAATGTAAGCACAATTTGCAAAAAATTCAACATTGATCCCTTTCATTGGTCACTAGGAAAGCTCCATGCGAGCTGGGTCTAACAGAAAATGTCGAATAGGTTTTAATGAATTTTAGAAAAATCTAGTGTATGTACCCTATAGTTTTTCTGAATAATCTTTTGAATGATTTCTCCTTTTCCCAATTATGACTTTTTATGCTTAGTCTATGAAGTATACAAATGCAAAAGATATGCAGTACATAAGTGGCATGTATCCCAATGCCTCCTGTAAATATACATGAAGTAACACCACCAATGCATACATGATAACCATACGCATGGGGACCGTTCACAAAACATAACTGCACCAAATTTCAAAAAACTTGTAGCGGTATGTCTTAGTGGATGCCATGTGGATGGTGTGATATACAAAACAAATCATCGCTAAACACAAATTTCAGTGCTCCAAAAAGATATGGAGCATCGGGGCATTCCAATAATGAATGAAAATACCCAATTTGGACACTAAAATTAACCTACTAGTGCACCAAAGTTAGCAACCCACACTAATGATGTAAATAACACAACACTGAGCCGATTATTTAAGAATTTATCATAGTGGTGCATCTTATGGGATGTTCCATTATTGGTTTGTATATGATAACAATATGCACCAGTGCCAAGCACAAAATGACACCACACCAAATTAAAAAAATAACCATAACTGTGTGTCTTTCTAGACACCCCATGACCGATGTGATATACAAAAGAACTGATCATTAAACATAATGCAAGTGCTCCAATAAATCGGGAGCATTGGTGCATTCCAATTAACAAATCACACTACCTATTTTTCAACAAAAAAACTAACCAAGTGGTGCATCAATGTTAACAAAATGCATCGATGCTATAAACATAACGATACTGGGTCAATTGTTTAAGAATTAAGCTGAGTGGTGCATATTTTTTTATGTGTCGTTACCAGTGTGTCCTAAAATACAACGCACTATGCAAAACCTGCCAATTCCCCAAGAACAATGGAGCCTCAGTGCATTCCCTTTAAAAAACTGCATCGCCCAATTTTAAACACATAAAATTGATCGTAGAAATGCATCAGGATCAACTAAATGTATTGGCTGTGTTCACAATATAACTACACCAAAACAAATACTTAACGAATCACCATAACGATGTATCTTCAGGATACCCTATTACTAGTGTGTTAAAAAACACAAGGAACTTCTAAACAAAGCACTGGTGCTCAAAGATGACAAGAGAACCAATGCCTTCACATTAACACATGGTACCACCTAATTTGTGATTTTTTTTTTAACTCAGTGGTGCCTATAAGTCTACTAAATGCACCAATGCTATATATAGTATGCCACTGGTTGAATATTTAAATATTTTTCATTTCGGTGCGAATTATGGTATGCCTTATTACTGGTGTGTTATGGTATATTAAATGCATTGGTGTTGTGCACAACAAAACACCACGCCAAAATTTTAATATGTAACGTATTGATGCGTCGTATGGAATGTCCCATGACTAGTGCCATGCATATCACCGCACCATTAATGACATATTTGTGCTTCAAATATCACCAAGCATTAATGCATTGCAAATAACCAATCACACCACCTGGCACAAAACATAATCAAAATGGCATAGTGATGCATCTTGTGTAACACCTGGTTCTCAATGCATTATATTACACAAGGCATTGCTAAATAATTATCGACGCTCCAATAACCATGGATCATAGATGTGTTGTACTAACTGCAGTGCATGGTGGTGCTATGTTACTAATATAAGACATT
>JZKD02S1673929.1:70994-95877 GCA_000966675.3 Picea glauca | reverse complement strand
AAAATATTAGGATGTGAATTAGAAACGATGATGACAAGAGGAGGAGCAATAGCGACAATAGGTTGAAACATACGTATTTGTACATGAGTGGGAGGCCTAAAAGAGGTAGAGGGAGAGGTACACTCACCCTACTTTACCTCAAACATGTTCCCTTTTGAGGGATGTTGGCCTCCTCAAGTTTTATGAGGAGGGTACATCCCTCAGGGGGAACACTCCGTTTTTATAGTAGTTTATCCATCATTGGGATCACAATTAATATGAATTCAAGAACGGTCTTGATATGTGGTATCAACCCACGAAGGATGATTTTTATTTTATCACTGGATTGTCTAGGAGGAGGGAGGTTTGGCCCAAATTCCCTAATATACCACCTGGTGTTGCAAGACATAGCCAACTAGTATATGTGCATAAATATGTCAGTTCAGACGTTCAGTCTGCTTTAAGATTCAAGGTTGTTGGTGGCTAGATGTAGAAATATTCATTTCATGCAAAGGGCATTAGGTGCTCATGTCTTCTTCTCATGACACTACCACACTTTTACTCTCATGGAAAATGCATTAGTTTCTCTTTGATGTATTATGTAGATAGTTTATTGTAGAGGCCTCGATTGATTAGGTGGATGGAGTTTGAGACAATTTTTTTTTATTTTTTTTATCTTGTGTTAGATCATTGTCACACCGTTTTTGATGGGAGGATAGTCTTCCCATTCACGTATGAGTTATTTACATTATTTTTTGAGAGGTTTCATGTCACTTGACCAAGAGTACCTCACTTTCCTCTTAGTCTTATGACTGATGTGCATATGCACATGTGGGGGAAGTTGTTTCCCAAGAGGGGCCCACCGAAATGGCCGTGTAGTTTAGTCGGTAGGGAGATATGTGATTTTTTGGATAGAGAGGATAATCACATCCTTGATATTGTAAAATACCTATACGTAGGGATGGATTTGAGATTGCATCCAAACATTCTATTTACAGTAGCTGAGACAACAAATAAGAGAGGTAATATTATAATTATGTTTTGATAAATCTACTTGCATATTTTTATGTCTTATTTAATGTACATGTAATTTATAGTAACATTTTGTTTTAATTATATGATTATGATTGTCTATTGTTTTGCAAATATTGGTACATAAGATGGGGATGTGCCTCCCCAACATGATGAGGATATGGAGGAGGTAGTGGAGGAGAAACCTCTAGTATATAGACCTCGCATGCAATGCATGATGGATCAGAGAGTCCAAATAGGTGGAATATCGCCTATGTAGTGTTATGGTTAGTCATGGAGTGGTACCCGCACCAGGTTGAGACATATTACAAGTACCATAGCTAGCTATGATATGGATGAATCTGCCTCATGACATGACATCATTGATACATCATCTTGTTGGTGTCGTGAAACTCATTGAGAGTTTGAAGGTTTCTTCTCATGCTACTCATGATTCTACTTTGTTTGACTCATCACCAGACCGATCCACATCCTCTACTCCAACACATAGTCCTCCTCCTCCTCCTACTTCTCCTCCACATGCATCTGCACCATCCATCGATCCCCCTACTTCCCCTCCACATGTGTTTGCACCATCCACCAATCCTTCTCCTCCTCCTCCTCCTCCTCTTCCACTTATGTCATCATCTGTCGATCCTCCTACTTATCCTCCACATGTGTTTGCAACAACCACCAATCCTCCTGCTTCTCCTCAACATGTTTCTGCAACATCCATTGATCCTCCTCCTCCTCCACTTGTGTCATCATCCACCAATCCTCCTACTTCTCCTACAAATTCATCACCATCCACCAATCCTCCTCCTCCACTTATGTCACCATCCATCGATCCTTTTCCTTCTCCTCGGCATGTGTCTACAACATCCATCGATCCTCCTCCTCCACACGTGTCACAAGTTTAGTGATGTTTTGAACACTATGTTCAAATTGAGTGCTTCATAGGTTGATCTCAATGGAGATACAATTGATAGTGTACTTTTTTCATTTCTTTCTAATATAGGTACTAATATACCCTCTACCTCTTGTAGTAGAGACATTGATGCCTCTATCTTTGGTGCTGGACCTATCTAGTAGTGGTACTGATTGACATGTATATTGGTTGTTTTATATTTGACTTGAGATGTATATATGAGATGTTTATTGTATATGTTTTTGAGATGTATGTTTGACATGTATATTGTTATGTATATCATTCACATGTATTATGTTTTTCATATAGTGTTGTGGTTGTTGTTGTTTGATTTATAAAATGTATTATGGGTATGCTAATGATTAACATTATTAATCATTTATCTATTTTTAAATTAAATTTGAGATGTATCACTCATTTGAATTTATAGTTTCCATATTATGATGTTTAACTTTACTTTTATGAAATTTTTGAGTATGTAGGTTTCCACAGTTAGTCATCACACATAGAATTTTTTTGGATAAAACTGTGTGTCAAGTTTTGAAACGTCCAACATTTCGAGTGAACACTCCACCCATCATTAGGGACATTAGCAGCTAGAATGGTGGAAGAGAGTGTGTTGAGATTTGTATTTAAATATTGAGATAAGACAATGACCGTTGAAAAATAGATGTTGAGAAGAAAGTAATAAATGAAAAAATAATAAAAAATATAATAAAATAATAATAAAAGAACTGATAATAGGAGAGGAGAAGGTTAGTTTGGAAAAAGGGGGGGGGGGGTTCGAGAAATGATAAAGGGTAATTAGAATATTGGTTAGGTTAATTTTTTTTTGAGTAAATTATAATAAACTCGGAAAATAATAAAAAGTATAAAGTGGACATTAGGGTAGAAATTTTTGAAGGAATTATAATCAATATGGGAACAATAAATTAGGTAAGAGATGGATTGAAAAATGCGAGATGAAAAAAAATTAAATATAAAAGAAGTTGATTTTTTTTTTTTTTGTAAGTACGTATATATATAAAACTCTTTAAGAACCAAAAATTACAGTAGCGCCATGTTTGTCCAAGGACTGTAATTACTGAATTGCCCCCGAGGGAAACCAATTTAGCTAGTGCCTTCTAAACCAAAACTGACCCCAAATTTAGACATCAATTTTAAACATATGGAACCGAATTGCCCTGTGGGGAAACCGATTCGTCCAAGCTTCTAGAACATCTAGGATTGACTTATGACAGACAAAAAGACAATTGTCCAAAAGTAGAGTTGTCAAAATATAAACAAAACTAAAAACATGCCATGCAGTCTAACACCTGTGCAAATGTCGTGGCTCATGCAATTGACGTGTTCCATGCCACATTGTCCAATGTAGGCACCTGGAGAGTCAAAGTCGAGATCGTTTTCGCGTTTTCCACTGCTGACATTTGGAGAGCCATAACCAAGACCGCCACTGAGGCCGCTGGTGCAATGAGTGCCTGTTCTTTGGAGTGTCAAGATCCATGCATAGAGGAGAGCAGTTGTAGAATTTGCGTCCCCTTACTGTCCAAAATTTCCAGAGGAAATTGTAGTTCGTCCACCTCCCTATGGACCTCGAACACCAGGTCCTGTAGAATTGCAAGGTTGTCTTGAAACTTTGCGTAGGTGGCGCAATACGAACAAGAGTGGGGCTGGTCCAATGGTTTCTCCTGGTGGATGGAGGTGTCCTCTTGTGGAGACTGGACCGGTGGTGACTGCACTGGTGGTGGCGCAGGATTTGAATTCTCATGTGAATTTGATGGGATGACCAAGGCATGTTGCAAGGAAGAGGCCATGTCTGACAATGGCCCTGGGGAAAATCCTAGTGAATTTCCCAGGAGGTCGAACCACTCGAATCGGTAATCCCATGGTGAGGAAAAAGGTAGGAGGCCTCTTTGGCTCTGAGAGGATTGGCCATAGGAGGAGGGCGAAGAAGACGGAGATCTGTGCGAAGGTGCAGGGGCAGGTTGAGGCTGAATGGCCATGTGTGGCCTGTTTTGGTACCAGACCGAGCCCCACTTGGATTTCCCCCATAGTCGAGGCATGGAAAAAACAAGAAGGTAAGCAGACATTGAGAATTGGTTAGCGTAGTAAGTAAGAACCAGGGAGGACTGCAGACCACGTGATGGCTTTGGTGAGAAGAGGAAGAACTAATAGACCAGCCGAGGAGTGCCATAGTATGAATAATGATGGAGAGGGAGGATGCACACATGCATAGGTGACCACAATAATAGAGGCTAAATAGATCGGACGAGGAGGCAGAGAGGAGTGCACTCAAAGTGTTAATGGAACGATGGTTGGAGTGAAGGTTGTGTAACTTCATGGTGTGGGAGGAGGGGAGGTGCATGCACCAATCATGTGGCTGGTACTACGCTGGAAGGCACCATCCCCTCCACTTACACACCTGTGCTCAACTAACACCCCATCCGAGGGGCCATCTATAGTGAGAGGCTGATCAATGCATCTTTGGAAGACCAGATGCTCCGTGTGGGTGGAGGCCATGCAAAGAAGGTATGGTCCCTCTAAGGAAACTCCAATATTGGGTAAATCATCTAAAATCTGATTATCTTTCCATTTTACATGCGAAGGGATGAGAGCTTGGTCAGGACGAATGAGAGATGCGACAATACCGAGCCCAGAGGAGAGACGCCAACAGGGTGAGATTTTGTCCGGTTCTGCTCCATTAATAATTTTCCCAAAGAGATTGAGAATTGCTTGCGAGTCCCCTTCCACAATTAGTTGGTGGTATCCTTGAGAAAGATCTATCTGTATACCTTTTTTGAGACCCCATAGATCTGCAACAGTTTTTGGTATGACCCAGACTACCTGCTGAGATGAGTAAAATGTTCCCCTATATGTCGTGGAAGACCACACCAAAACCTGTTGCATATGTATTTCCTTTTGAGGCACCGTCAAAGTTTAACTTGATGAATCTTGCAGGCGGAGGAGACCAAAGAGAGGGGATGCCTATGATTTGGGAGCGCTGGGGATTTTTGGTGGAAAATGGATTTGAAGTGACATTCCAGCTATCCAAGATGCTCTATTCGTGTGCAGGAAATTTTAGATTTGTTTCTTTCCATGGCTACAGACTGATGGTTTCTCTGATATTGCTTCAAACTTGAGTCCAAATAATTTTCCAGTCTTGATGTGTTGTTAGGAAGATACGTCTATTCCGTTCTTTCCAAAGTTACCAAAGGATGAACTCGGGGAGTAGTTGCTAGATGCGATTAAGAATGGGAGGATCCAGGTGGATATCGATGGCCACCCACCTTTTCCAGCTGGCTCAAAACAAATTTTTGGCAATTTTGGTAATTTACTATTTTTAGCAATTTTTCGGGTCCTGAACTTCAGGAGCCGTTTTGAGGCCCTGAATGAATTTTTTTTGGGTATGTAGCTATTGGAAAATTTCATCATGAAATTTTTGTCAATATTTTTAGTCCTCAGATAGATATTTCCAACGGGCCATCGTACACCTAAAATGAAGATTGTATGCAAAAGTTATGACCCTGAGAAGTTGATGTACTGACTTACCCAAACAGGGCCCACATGACTTTTGGCGCTTCATCTCCTAGGGTTAGGTTTTTGGATGTCTAGGGTTTTTGACACTCCTAGTTATTGTAAAAATTCCTTCAGAGCCTCATTGTAATCATTTTTTGGAGAATGAGCGCAACCATCACATCTCTTCTCAAAGATAAGCTACCACCATTCCAACAAGCTTGTTTTTCGCTATATTTTATAGTTTCATCTTATTTCCTTATTGAATAGAAAACTAGTTTTACTGTATCTCTGTTATTCTGTGTTAAGCATATGTTAATAATCTGTATTCATTTCGTTCTGCTCATAAAATCTGGATCAGTGGTATTAGAGTGGTCTTCTCCTTGTCGTCTTAATGCATGTCCCCAATGAGATTAGAGTACAAAGAATTGGGTCTCGAGCTTGTTTCTCTTGAGGACCAAAGCTCTCGCATGCCCAAGCGACCTCTCATGGCAGGATAAAATAAATATGACGGGAAAAGAGATCCTTTCAAAATGTTTCTTAAGGAACCCCTCATGCAATAGAGGAACGAGATGATGGATAGTTTCACGCAAATCCTTCAGCGACTACCAACAGGGGACGCATATTATTTGAGTGGAGGCACCGCCCCCTTCAAGGTACAAATAAACTTTGATATTCCTATATTTGAAGGTCATATAGACGCAGATGGTGTAGACAAGTGGTTGAATCTACTAGAAGGGTATTTTTCTGTCCATAACTTTTCGAATAGAGAAAATATTACTTTTGCACTCCTCAAAGTAATTCCCCATATCAAAGATTGGCGGGAAAATTTCTGTGAGCAAAAGGAAAAAGAGGAACCCTAGTTATTTACAGTCATGAACACCTGGGAATCCTTTAGGGATTCTATTAAGGAAAAATACTACCCTGTTGGAAGTTATGATGACTTGTATACCAAATGGACCACACTATGGAAAGAAAGAGACCAAGTAGTGCCAGAGTTCACAAATATCTTCCATACCTTGCGCACCAAGATGGGTATCAAAGATTTAGAGCGACATATGGTGCTCAAGTATCATGGTGCTCTGAATAGATACATCCAGACCGAAATGAAATTTCTAGACATCTCATCCTTATACACAACCTACCGATATGCCATCAAAATCGAGTAGAAGCTCAAACAAAAGACATGGAAATTTGGGCCCGGGAACCCCTCACAGCAAAAGCTAGGAAAGGGAGGCCCCAACCCACAGAAAAAAGGGAAGAGAAAAGATGGAAAGTATCAGGACAACCAGTCCAAGACGCAAGCAAAGAAGGACACCAGAAAGACAAATAAAGATACTGGGAAGTGGTGCGACTTCCATAAGATCCCTTGGCATAACACTGCTGACTGCCGCTCAAAGAAGTCGCTAGTGGCCGAAGTGAAAGCCTTTGAATATGATGCAGTTTCTGACACTGAGTCAGAACCAGAAAGGGGAAGATGGATCATTGACACAGAACTCAGTGCCACTGTTGCTACCACCAAGCTCCAGCCTTATGAATCAGATGAGCCATAAGAAGGAGAGCACCTCTTCCATTCACAGATGTGGGTAAAAGGCACCCCGTTGCACTTCATCATTGATAACAGTAGCTAGAAGAACCTCATCTCAGCAGAGGTTGTCAAGTGGCTGGCCCTGTCGACAATGTCGCACCCACAACCCTACACCATTGGATGGCTCCGCCAAGGAAGAAATCTCCGTGTCAACCAACAGTGTTGATTGTCGTACGACATCAAGCCTTTCAAAGACGAGGTATTGTGTGATGTTTCTCCTCTTGAATTTTGTGAAGTTGTTTTCTGTATATGAGTCTAGGCCTCGTAGTGTTATTATTAATTTGAACAGGAAATTGTACAGGCTACCCGAGGCAGTCCCACCTAGTGAGATTTCCTTGATCTCTACCAAGTAATGCAGGAAGGTCATCTATCAAACGAGGAAGTTTGTCTTCTTTGTGATTCACTCTCAGAATGAGCAAAAGATCACAGCCACATCCAGGGTCTCTGTGACCGACCTCTCCACACAACAAAAGCAAGTAGATAAGGTCATCGAAGAATACTCAGATATATTCTCCTCACCTACCAGGGTACCTTTGTACTGTCAGATCAAGAACCCCATCGATATGACCCCCAATGCACTGCTTCTCAATGGGCCAGTCTATCGTTGCTCTATGTTATAGAATGAGGAGATCAAGCGATAGATACAAGAACTACTCCACAAGGGGCACATATGTCCCATCTCATCATCTTGCGGGAGCCCAATCGTGCTAGTATAGAAGAAATATCAAACTTGGCGATTCTGCATTGATTATCGAGCCCTGAATAAAATCACAGTCAGAAACCGATACCCAATTCCCTGAATCGACGACCTCCTTGATCAACTCACGGGGGCCAAATACTTTAGTAAGATTGATCTGAAGTTTGGCTACCACCAGGTCTTGATAGAACAAATAGATGTATGGAAGACCGCCTTCAAGTCAAAGGAAGGCCTTTTTGAATGGTTGGTCATGCCCTTTGGGTTGAAAAATGCTCTAGCCACTTTCATGAGGATGATGGAAGATATCTTACGAACATTCACCAATACTTTTGTAGTGGTGTATCTAGATGACATTCTCATTTACAACAAGTCTTGGGCATAACACTTGCAGCATATTCAATTGGTTTTGGACACCCTACAGTAGCACAAGATATATGCAACCTTGGAAATATGCTCCTTCAACATGGACAGGGTCCATTACCTAGGATACATTGTTGATCAACATGGCGTACATGTGGATCCAACCAAGATCCAAGTCATCTGTTACTGGCTAGCCCCAACCACACTCACTGAGCTTCAAATCTTCTTGGGCCTTGCCAATTTCTATCACAAGCTCATGTTGGGATTATCCCATATTGCATGGGCCCTCAGCCAAATAACCAGGGGTGGTGGTAAGGAAAAATTTGCGTGGGGCCGGTGCCAACAACAAGAGTTCGATGATTTGAAGAAACACTTGTGCTCAGCCTCAGTAAGTTCACTACCAAACCTGCAACAACCCCTTCAGATTGAGATAGATTCTTCAGACTATGATGCGGGTGCCATTCTCACTCATCACAGCCACCCTGTGGCCTATCATAGCGAGACACTATCATATGATGTCCATAAGTACCCTACTTACGACAAATAATTGTACTCCATTGTGCAAGCCTGCCACCAATGGAGACATTACATTCTTGGGAAGGAGACAATCATCCACACTAATCATAATCCACTGCAGTTCATGCAGATAGAAGGAAAATTACATAATGATCGTCATCAAAAGTGGTCCACATACTTACAAAAATTCCACCTCAACATCAATTATAAAACAAGAAGCACAAACTGCATCACTGATTGCCTCAGTAGACCACCAGTCATGGCACTCACCACGATGCTAGACTCTTGCAGCCATGAGACCTATGGATGGCCCCAAATCTATGAAATAGACCCAGACTTCGCCACCACCTACCAAATGTTGGGTGCAAACACAGTTGTCGATAATTTCCATCTTCATGATGGGTTGTTATGTCATCTAGGCCATATCCGCGTTCCATCAAGTGAGTGAATGAAGCTGATATGGGAAGCCCACTACAATCGGGTGGAAGGACACTTCGACATCGAAAGGACAGTGGTAATGCTACAGAAACATTTCTACTAGCTGAAACTTCGACCAGAGGTCAACAAGTATATCAAGTCCTGCACTGCCTTCACTATTGCCAAACCGAACACTAAGAAATAGGGCCTATACACCCCTCTTCCTACTCCTGACAGGCCATGGGAATCCATCTCAATGGAATACATGTCGGGACTCCCATCCACCAAGCGGGGAAATGACTGTTTTTTTGTGGTTGTTGATCACTTTTCTAAGATGGAGATTATGGTTACCTGCAAGAAGAGCATCACAGCAAAAGCCACTGCCAAGCTCTTCTTTGAATGATTCTGGGTAATTTTGGAATCCCACAAATCATTGTCTCAGATCAGGACATTCGGTTTCTCAACACATTTTGGTCAAGCCTTTGGTCACTGCTAGACACCAAGCTCACCAAATCCACGACCTTCCACCCCCAGACAGATGGCCAAATCGAGGTCGTAAATTGAATCATCGTGCATATCCTGCGCATGTATAATTACAAGCACCCTTGCACATGGGATGAGAGTCTTCCCTATGTCCAACATAGCTTCAACCAATCTCTTCATAGCTCAACCGACCAAAACCTCTTTTAGGTGGGGTTGGGATTCCAACCATTGGGTCCCATAGATGTTTCACTTCCCCTTGTGGTCACCTCAGCCGACTCATCTCCTGCTCCAACTGAAGCTGAAAAATCCACCCAGTTTATTGAGAGGATCCAACACATCCTTCAACAGATTTAGTATATCCTATAGAAGTCCAATGACAAGTACAAGCAGTACCATGATCAACATCGGGTGCCACATAAGTTTTAGTTGGGCGACAAAGTTTGGTTGCACTTGCAGAAAGAATGCCTTACATGACCCCATCGGAAGCTTCTCCCACTCCATTATGGGTCGTACACCATCACCAAGGCTATGGGGGGTAATTATTTTGAGCTCAACATTCCTCCTTTCCTTGGCCTGCACCGAGTGTTCAATGTGGACCTCCTTTAGCCTTATTTTTCACCATTATTGGACACCTCAGACGTAGCAGAACAATTGACACCAACATAGCTCAACCTCAACTGCATACAATAGGAATCCAGTGATCATATTGTGGGCACACAGATCAAGGGTACTCAACAACAAAGGATCTATCTTTATCGCGTTGTCAAAGCAGGGCAACTCCTGCACCAAGGCAAGTGGCTCACTTGGGGCCAAATTCAGCATAATTTCCTCATCTGATGGGGGAACTCAACGCAATGGAGAATTTCTTCCTAAGGAAGGAGAATTTATCCAGGTGGATATCGGTGGCCACCCACCTTTTCTAGCTGGCTCAAAGCATATTTTTGGGAATTTTGGTAATTTACTACTTTTAGCAGTTTTTCGAGTCCTGAACTTCCGGAGCTGTTTTGAGGCCCTAAACGAAGTTTTTTTGGGTATGTAGCAGTTGAAAATTTTCATCAACAGTTGTATTCCTCGGATAGATATTTCCAACAGGATATCGTATGCCTAAAACGAAGATTGTATGCAAAATTTACGACCCCGAGAAGTTGATGTGCCGACTTACCCAAACGGGGCCCACATGACTTTTGACGCTTCATCTCTTAGGGTTAGGTTTTTGGATGTCTAGGGTTTTTGAAACTTCGGGTTATTGTAAAAAGGCCTTCAGAGCCTCATTGTAATCATCTTCTGGTGAATGAGCGCAATCGTCACATCTCTTCTCAGAGAGAAGCCGCCACCATTCCAGCAAGCTTGTTTTCCATTGCATTTTACAGTTTCAACTTATTTCCTTATTGAATAAAAAACCAGTTTTATTATATCTCTGTTATTCTGTGTTAAGCATATGTTAATAATCTGCAGTCTTTTTTTCTGCTCATAAAATTTGGATCATGGGAGATTGGAATACTATATCCCGCCATTCTTAAATGGTTTCCCTGAGACCCTCGTGCTTGCGATCTGACATACGCATGACTATGGCACATTGATCCCAGACTTGGGAGTTATAGAAGCAGAGATTGAGCAAATGATTTTGAATTTCTACTTCCCTTAAGAAAATTGGGCATATAGATGGCCTAGTGAATCCCCGCTTCATGATATTGTCCCAAGTGAGAATACTTTTGTGAGCCACAAGCCAAAGGAAGGTACTAATTTTCAACCAATGCTTATTTGACCATATTTTCGTCTAGAACTTCTCATGGGGGTTGGGGTGGTAGTCCGCCTTGATACTGTGAGATTATTGGATGTTGAAGATGCCCTGTTAGGAGTTTCCCCACCGTAATATGTCCTCTCCCTGAAAGATTTGAATTTTTCTAGCATTGATTAGATTGTAGATCCACATGCTCTGCTAGATGGAGGTCACTTCTAGAGGATTTCCAACTTTTCCAGGTGGCGCTAGGGGGATTCTCTTGCCAATAGTCTTCTACTATCGTCATTCCCGCTTAGGTAGCTGGGACGAGGAAGGTGTCAACCAGGGAATCTTGCACCAGAACGGGCAATTGCTGCCACAAGTCATTCCAAAATGAAGTTGTTTTTCCGTTATAGACTTCCCATAAGGTGTGATTGACCACCAAACGATGGTTTTGCTTGGATGTCATCCAAATTAAGGACCCTGGAGTATTCTTGTTCGATCTGATAAGGTTATTTTCAGAATTTTTTTGCACCTACTTTCTCCTCCAAAGCTTGGCCCAGAGATCTTGGGGTTACTTGAGCCATCTTCACTAGATTTTGGTGCTCAATACTTTATTCAGATTTGTCGGATCCCTTAGCCCGATGCCTCCTTGTGATTTTGGTTTGCATATCTTTTCCGAGCTGATCAGAGCCATTTTTTTTCCTG
The DNA here is from genome assembly GCA_000966675.3 of Picea glauca. Lineage (NCBI taxonomy): Eukaryota > Viridiplantae > Streptophyta > Pinopsida > Pinales > Pinaceae > Picea > Picea glauca. The sequence goes on along the minus strand of JZKD02S1673929.1, from coordinate 83,957 downwards.
TCTTTTCCCCCTGCCACATAAAATATCTTCGCAGGGTTCTGGTAGCATTGAGGATGAAGCTTGGAGCGGATAAGGCCGAGAAGGTGTAGATTGGAAAGGCTTGTAGGAAATACTTGAGGAGGATAAGGCGACTGGGGAGGTTAAGTGCGTGGAAGGTCCAAGATGAAAGTCTTTTTGTGAAGGAGGTGAGAAGTCCTTCCCAAGAGTTGTTTTGAAGGGCCTTGTATAGGAAGGGAATACCAAGATATTTGGACGGAAGGGAGCTTCAAGTGAAACCCAATATTGTTGTTATGTGAAGTTGGACTAGGACCAGGGTGTTAAAAAATAAGATCTAGGACTTGTCTTTATTTATGTCCATTCCCGAGGCATCGCAAAAGGTTTGAGGGATGAGGAGGATTTTGTGGGCCTCTTGGACTATGGGGGAGCCCATTATTAAGGTGTCATCAACAAATTGACTGTGGGAGACCAAAGGATCGATACCATGCAAGGGTAACCCGAATAAAGTATGGTCTGCAATTGAATCTTGAATAAACCGACTTATGCCTTCCTCCATGATTATGAGGAGGAAGGGTGATAGGGGCTCCCCTTGACGTATCCCTCAAGTGGGTGAAAAGGGGCAGGAGGGAACACCATTGATGAGGATAGAAAATAAGGTAGAGGAGGTTAGATTCAAAATCCATTCAACCCAGGTGGAAGACAATCCAAAGGCCAAAAGAATAGATTCCATGTAAGCCCAACTTAACTTGTCAAATTCTTTGGAGAGATATAACTTTAAAAACATACCTGGAGTTCCAGTCTTCTGAAGTGAGTGGATGAATTTGTGCGAAAGAATGATTCTGTCCAAGATTTTCCTTCCTTCCACATATCCTGACTGCTCTGGCAAAATAATGAAGGGAAGGAGAGGTTTGAGGTGTCGGGCGATCACCTTTGTTAGAATCTTGTAGATTGCATTGCAGAGAGATATTGGACTGAATTGTTTTGGGTGATTGATTTTCTCTTCTTTGGGGATGAGGGTGAAAAAGGTAGTGTTGAGAGTTGGAAGAACCTGACCCAAAGACCTAGAGTCCTCAATGATTTCCCAAACTTCATCCCTTACCATTGGCCAACAGTGGTGGAAAAAGTCCAATGTGAAGCCGTCCGACCCATGAGATTTTCCTTCTGGAGTATCGTGAAGTGCTAGATCCACTTCTTCAATTGTTATAGGTCTCATCAATGCTTCATTCTATTCCCGAGTGATTGTGGAAGGTATGTGCTGAGTGATTTGAGAAATAACATGAGATATATCCCCCGAAGGTTCGAACAAGAGATCTTGGTAGAAGGAGACCATCTCCTTTTCCAGGTCGTCATTATAATGGAGAGTTTTCCCTTCTTCCGTGACTAGGTGCGAGATGCGATTGACATGTCTTCATTGAATAATGGATATGTGGAAGAATTTGGTGTTTCTATATCCCTCCTTTAGCCATTTCACTCTGGTTTTTTGTCTCCAGAGGATCTCCTCTTGAGCTTTCCTTTCCCCCAAATTTTGACTTATCATTGCTTCCTACTCCCTCAATTCCTCTTTGATGCCCTGATCTCTGATTTGGATATGTAGGATCCTCATTTGTTCGTTCAGTTGTTGTTGGGCCGTGAAGATGTTTCCAAAGGTTTGTTTGTTCCATAGCTTGAGGCGATGCTCAAAATTTTTGAGTTTCTGTTGGAAATGGTACATATTGGAGCCATGCCGAATGGTCAACTCCCTCCACTAGATGGGGGCATTAGCTTGGAAGTATGGGTGGTTGAGACAAAATCGCTCAAATATGAAGGGCTTGTAACCTGGAGAGGCCAAAATGTCTAACCAGAGTTGAATGGTCCAGTGATCCAACTTGAGGGTGTTAAGGATGTGAGCTTCCATAACTGTTCCATCCATCAAGAGGGAGTCCAAGATGAGGAATCGATCAAGGTGGCACGCCATCTGTTGGGATCCTGATCGTCACTTTGTCCAGGTTTAGAGTCCATTTTTTGTTTCTAGGTCGATGAGGTGCAACTTGTCGATGAAGGCTTGAAAGTGTCCTGAAAGTGCCTCAAGTTTGCATGTTCCTCCCCTTTTCTCATCAAGATTGCAGATCATATTACAATCACTACCAAGAATCCATCGACTCTTGGAGGTGAGGGTGGAGAGTCCTTCCAGATTAAGAATGAAGGATGTATTTTCCCTTGAAGTAGCTAGTCCATACACATTTGTGAGGAACCCAGGTTTTTTGGATCCAATAAGCCTGTATTCTGCTGAGATTGACCACCTGGTTGTGAAGAAATTTTCCAGGATGATAGATCTTGGGTTCTAGAGAACTGCCAGACCTCCGACCGTTCCTATTTAATTGGTGCAAATCACTTTCCCCTTCTTCCAACAATAAGAGAGAACTCGATCCATTTCTTCCATTGCACATTTTGTTTCTTGTAGAAACATGATATCTAGTTGTTCTTCTATAATATGTTCTCATAGTAGATTTTGCTTGCTACAATTGTTGAGTCCCCATATATTCCAAGTGATGAGATTCATGATGAGGATGGGGATGGGAGGGGGGGAAAGTTGTCATAAATGAGATGTATCTGACGTGAGTTAACCATAAAGTGTCCAATCTCATGTATGAGCTTCTAAGTGGATTTTCTTCCTCTTTTCTTTTCGTCTTTCTAAGTTTTGAACTTCTCTTTCAGTATATTTACTTGTATGCCCAGACCTGAGTTGGATCTAGTGACAGAGCCTATCAAAGAGTTGAGGAAGACTTTGTGGACTTTGCATAACTAGTCAGGAGGGATGGTATATAATTGTTGGTGTTGATAGGCTTGTTCTAGATGATCCAGATCTATACCGGCTAGGTCCTACTATTCTAGGTCCATTTCTATATGTCCGTCTTCTAGATCTAAAGGTTCAACGTATGTAGCATTGGAAGATGGAATGGATGAAGTTTTCTCCACGACATGGGTTTCTACCATTTTCCCTTTTGTATGGCCTTTCTGAACCTCCGCCATAGGAGGGATATGTGGAGCATCCATATTCTATGGAAATCGATGTAGGGCATCGAAAGGGTTGCTGGAGGGTGGTTCCCTACTGGAAGTAGCGAATGCTTTCCTGGCCCCTTGTCTCCATATTCCTGCTATTGGTATGAAGTCGTCCTTTGTTTTTCTTGTCTTGGGGTTTTCTTCCTTGCTCACCATGTTGAGAGGGAAATCTCTTAAGAGATTCTCATGTTCGTGGCATTTCCTGCAATGAAAAGGTACGTGATCATAATCAATGGTTTGTGACCAGTCCTCATCATGGTATTCTAGGGAAATGGAACCTGGTAGCAGCTTAGAGATATTTAGGTAGACACAAATGCACACATACGAGGTATACTTTCTCTGCTTGGGTTCTTTTAAAAATTTCACATATACCCCAATGGTGTTTCCAATACCCGCCAATACTTCTTCAAGCCAGAACTCTTGTGGCAAGGAATAAAGTCAAATCTAGATTGGTGCATGCGCAAAATCCTCTGTTTCAAGGCTGAACTTCTCCATTCAGAAGCGCATGAAGAGACCAGTTGATTTGAATAAATAAGGACCTTCGTCAAAGATGCAGTTCCTATCCTCAAGATTGTGCAGGATTATTGTAAAGAACCCTTTGGAGCCCAACTAAAGGTCATAGTGACCTTTGGGTTTCCACCATTGTTGTATCCATTTTATCAGGTCATGTTCAGAGGGCCATAGCCCTAAAAATTTCCCTACCATGGCGTAATCTTGCATATATTGTTTCTGTTCTTCTATTATTGGCAAACTGATGACGTATTTCGGTGCCTGTGGCGCATGAGGGATGCACTTTTCGGGTTCCCAAGGTTGCGCTGCCCTCTTCTGAGTGTTCCCTGAGTCAATTTACATTTCCTTTCCTTTGAATGAACCTTCGAAGAGAAGCTGGGAGTGCATATCTGGGGGTGGTTCAAAGGTCGGTTGTCTAGAGCCGCAACTTGTGTTTCCTTGCACCGTGACATGACTGTAGGAGGCACCTCATGACCCTCCCTTGCTTGGGAGCATGGCTGGCCCCACTAGGGGTGGCCTAGTGCACCAGGGGCTGAGTGAAAACCCTAACCCTAACGCACTTTAGAGAAGGACATACAAATTGAAGGACATGGGGGTGGGATTTGATCCACTTCAGTTATTGAGTCTTGAAACTTTTTTCATCAAAGGAAATGAAATGAAATGAAATAAAATTGAAAATTGAAATTTAAAATTTAAAATTAAAATTAAAGTAATATAAGGATATGAATTAGGTAATGAAGTGAAATAAAATTAAAATTAAATTCATATAGGGATGTGAAAATCCAGAGACTATTCTAATTATCCATTACCATTTCTCAAGCCCCCCCTTTTTCCAAACTAACCTTCTCCTCTCTTATTACCATTTTTTTAATTATTTTTTCATTTATTACTTTATTCTCAACCTTTATTTTTCAACGGTCACTATCCTATCTCAATCTTTAAATACAAATCACAACACACTCTCTTCCACCATTTGAGCTTCTTTTGTCTTGATGATGAGAGGAGTGTCCACTCGAAATGTTGGAAGTTTTAAAACCTGACACACATTTTTATTTAATTTGGATTATGATTGGACAAAGTTATAACCATTAATGCCATATAATGTTTAACTCTTCTTCAAGGTGAAATGTTTCTTGTCCAACAATATACAATAGGTTGATTAAACATGTTTAGAAACAAAAATACTTAAATATGATGAATGAAATGATTGTGATTTGAATAATTATGTCTTTTCCATATATTGTAATAATAACATTATAATATAATTATTTACTAATAATAATGACAATGATGTAATAATAATGTTGTTTTTTTAATTCTTATTATTCAAAGATTAGAAGACAAATTTATAATAAAATTCTTTACTAAAATCACAATTATTATATTTTATTTTTTCCAAAGATTATATTAATTTATATTATCCAACTATTATAATATATTAAATATATTTAATTAAATTTAAAACATTAAATATAAATAATAATAATAAATTTTGATCTATATACTTTCCATGAAATGGTTTCACAATTTTTTATTCTATTACTAACTTTATGAATCTTCTATTAAAATAGTATGTAAAAGTATGTAACTATTAATTGAGTCTTCTATTAAAAAAGTATGCCAAGTAATGTGTTTTTATTGATTTTGTATTAAAATGTATGCAAATATTGGATTTGGTTAATGAATGAAAAAATCAATTTGAATAACTACTCCTATGAAATGTTATTTTTTCATCTATTTTAATGATAAAGTTATGCTAATTGTTCATTAAATTTATAATAGTTACATTTAATAATTTTTATTATTTAAAAATTATAATTAATTAAATTATTTGTTAAATATGAAAAAAAATTCATTAATATTAATGAATTCCAATCTTTTTTTTCCATGGTAACAATTTATATCCGAGCTTTCTAGGGTTGGATTATAGTGGAAAACTTAAAAAATAAATATCATCATTTGAAAAAAAATATATAATTTAAAAAAAATATTTACTACTATATAATACATCATCAACTTTTTGTTAATACAATACTGTTGATGTTTTGTAGCATCGTGCAGGTATTCTCACATCACCCTAGGTGTTGGACATATGGGAATCATCATGAGCACCACATTACACTTTTGGTTCAGCGAAAACGCACTTGGAATGAAGATGGGGCTTCATGGGTTTGATGATGGGTTGCGTGGGTTTTTGATGGGGCTTCACACCCACATGTAAGTCTAATTTTATGTTTACTTTGTGGAGGAGAATCTATGATGACCCCTAAGAATTGTATATAAAGGAGAGAGGTCATTGTAACATTTCATTAGAGAGTAGAGTGACATAATGGAGTTAGCATAAGTGAGTAAACACTTGTGTTAGAAGGCATGTTGATTTCAACGAGGTGATTTTGTAGCAACGATAGTTCTGTAGCCGTGGAAGTTCTACAACCATGACAATTGTAGCCATAGTTTTTCGACAATTGTAGGAAATTGGTAGTTTGATAGTCACAAGTGATGATGTAGCTGTAGGTGGTAGTGCGATAGCTACATGTATTGGTGTTTCTGTAGTTGTAGATGGAAATTCAGTAGCTACATGTATTGGTGGTTTCATAGCTGCAGGTGGAAATTATGGTAGCCACATGTGATTCTCTAGCTACAACTAGCAGTTTCGATAGCTACATGTGTTGGAGGTTTTGTAGTTGCAGGTGGCAGTTCGATAGTTACAAGTATTGGCAGTTTCAGTAGCTACAAGAAGAAGGGATGGGAAGAATCATCCAACCTTGTGTAAGGAGTTGTAGAGGAAGAGGAGGGTTTGAGGGAGCAAGGAATGCACTAACCCTCAACCTAAGAACAAAAACATTGACACAAAAACCAAGGAGTGTTTCAACAATGATTGTAAGTTTTTTTGGTATTTTACTTTACGTTAAATTGCACCATTGTCCCTAGTACAAGATCCCATCTGTTCTAGTTTAAGAACAAGTGATTTTGGGCTTGAAATTCATGTTTCTATATTTTGATTCTTTCGCTGTGCTAAATGGTTAGGAATCTCAATGTGTTTATGCTTACAGTTCAAATAGTAAAATTTGTGTATAACTGTGAAAGAGATAGACCAGACCTGAGGTGATGTCTAAATATAACATGGTATCAGAGCTGTGGTTCTGAGAAGGGTAGTTGGATTAGATTTAGCTTTGAGAGGGAGCTACAATGAATGTTGTAGGTAGTAACATGTTAGATGGTCTCTAGTTTGAGACATGGAGCAGACTAATTAGATGAGGAGTTGTGGGCTATTGCAACTCGATGGTGTGTCAGGTTGGGAGTTTTGGTGGATTGGAGGAGAGCCTAGATCATAATAGTATGTTGTGTGGTAGGTTTCCAACCCGATGGATGGACTTCTGATGACTTGTCATAGTGAGTTGCGATGGGTTCAACTCAGGTGATTTGGCATGGACAAGATAGATTCATGTGATGAGACAGAGTCTTCATCGACCCAAAGGATTGTACACTTGAAAATGTGTCAAGGTGTGACAGTGTATGAGGTATTTGACCCAGGAGTATGAGGACACTTGCATAGATGAGTTGTGGTGGTCTAGAGTGAACTAGACTAAGTGTCCAATCTCATCTTGGGACTGTTTCAGAGAGAGGACACAAGTTTAGTTGAAACATGTGCATAGACACAAAGAGTCTTGTGACTTGGATGATGGACTTGGGTAGAATTTCATTGGATGGTCATGAATTGGGTAAGTGGGATGCTTTCCTTAGAGGATTGCATGGTTCTTATATAATGGGATCCACCATCACATGACAGGGCAGAAGATTTGTTTGAGAGATTCACATAGTTTGACTCAGGTATGTACATGGAGCTTGGTATGATAACCAGACATGTAGTGCAGGGATTTGGTACAGTGTGGTTCTAGATGGAGTGAGGATATGTGTTGCAAGTGGTGGATGTGCTATTGGTTCCAGGAGTGTGATCTTAGCTTCATTGATTAAGGAGAAGGGATATGCAATATTGTTCTAAGATGGAAAAGGTGTTGTTCATGCCTATAGGATCTATCTCTGACACATAAATAGTCTTGGAGTTAGAGAGAGAAACATGTATAGGAAGAAGGGCCAGCCTATGCGATCCATGACCAATAATAGTAGAGTGACAATGTACATGGAGCAAGTATCTCCAGAGGTTGTGTAGAATTATAGGGAGATCGACCTTAGAGGGAGTCATTAGATTTAGAGAGAGTCTAGATTTCAAAGGGAGTCAGTGGATTTAGAGTGAGTTTGAATTTAGAGGGAGCCAATGGATTCAAAGGGAGTCTAACTTTAAAGGGAGTTAGAAGGTTTAGAAAGAGAATCAATTGTTCATAGGGAGCCAACCTTTAGGTCCATATGGGAGAGAGGCATCTTCCAAGATTGTTAGGATGGTTTCATGGGTTGATATGGCTAGGAAAGATGCTCAAGAGCAGGATGCTTCTAGGAGTAGGGTTTCTTCTAGGGAGGGATCATGCCAGAAAATAGAATTTTCTTCGGTGACAGAGGGAGAAACTAATTAGGTGGATTGGAGAGTATATGTGATAGCGGATACAACGTGGGAGACAAATATACTTCCAGATGATGGTGGAGTGTGGTGAGAATACCTCCCTCACTAAGAGGGAGTGTTGAATTTTTGTAGCATCAAATAGGTATTCTCATATAACCTTGGATGTTGGGCACGTGGGAATCATCATGGGAGCCACATTACAGTTTCAGTTTGACAAAAATTCCCTTGGAATGAAGTTGGGGCTTCATGGGTTTGATGATGGGGTTCATGGGTTTGTGATGGGGCTTCAGACCCACATGTAAGTCTAATTTGATGTTGAATTTGTGGAGGGGCTTCTATGATGACCCCTAAGACTTGTATATAAAGGAGATAGGTCACTGTGACATTTCATTAGAGAGTGGAGTAACATAATGGAGTTATCATAAGTGAGTAAACACTTGTGTTAGGAGGCATGGTGATTTCAGTGAGGTGATTATGTAACCACGACAGTTCTGTAGCTGTGGAAATTCTATAGCAGTAGGTTTTCGATAGCTACAGGAAATTGGAAATTCGGTAACCATAAGTGATTATGCAGTTGCTTGTGATTTAGTAGCCACAGGTGATTTTGTAGCCAAGGTGGTAGTGTGGTAGCTACATGTATTGGAATTTCCATATTTGCAGGTGGCAATTTGATAGCTATAGATATTGGCGGTTCCGTAGCTACATGCGGTTCTGTAGTTGCAGGTGGCAGTAACTGTAGCCGTAGGTGGTAGTTTTGGTAGTTATAGGTGTTGGTGGTTCTATAGCTACGGGTGGCAGTTCAATAGCTACAGGTATTGGAAGTTTCAGTAGATACAACAAGAAAGGCTGGAAGGAATAATCGACCAACCTTATGCAAGGAGTTGCAAAGGAAGGGGAGGGTTTGAGGGGGCAAGGAATGCCCTAACCCTCAATCTCATAACAACAACATTGGCACAAAAACCAAGGAGGGTTTCAACAGTGATTGTAAGTGTTTTTGGTATTTTAATTTATGTAATATTGGGCCATTGTCCTTGGTACAGGAGCCCATGTGTTATGGTTTAAGAACAAGTGATTTAGGGCTTGAAATTCATGTGTACCCAAGTATGATCTAATTGCTAGATTTTGATTCTTCCACTATGTTAAATGGTTAGGAATCTCAGTGTGTTTATGCTTATAGTTCAAATTGTAAAAACAATTTATAACTGTGAAATACATATACCAGACCTGAGGTGTGGTCTAAATTCTAACAAATACAACACAAATTTGCTATAATAAACAATAAATATGATAATCAAAATATATCAAAACCACATTTTATGCTTGTACTATTTAATGTATTTTCAATATGGTGGTTGTAAATGGTTGTTAAATTTTCATATCCAACATTATAAAATAGGAAAAAAAACATAATTGGCCAATTATAGATACCCATAATAAAATGATGCATCCACAATATAAATGTCGAAACAAATAATTTACATATCACTCTTTGTTTCCATCACCTTGATTATCTTCCTCGCTTGGAATTATAACATTTTTGTTCCCAAAAAGATGTTTTGATCTCTAATCATGTCTTAGTACAAACCACCAACCCCATCCAACACATCTGGGTAAACAAACACTTGGTTGCAATGTTTTGGGAAACGTAAGGCTCCTTATTTTCAACCCATAGTTTTTTAGAGTTTATACATATTATCCCACTATCACAATATTCCCTTACATTTCTCTAGTTGAAGGTATACCACCACTTGCAACTAAAAGTAACAAATTGAAGAGATGATAAGTCCACTTGCATGATATCTTGTATCTTTCCAATGTAACCTAACTCCCCCTCTATTAGGTTTTGATCACGTTGGGTAGCATGACTATATTGGTCTAACTCGACCTCCACTCCACAATATTGTGTGATGAGTCCATCATCGACATCCTCAATGCGAAAATGATGTCCATATTCCCACATATATGGGAACACATACTCCTATAAATATGTGAACAAAGGATGGTGTCATATGTCTAATAACCCGAGCATTAATAAAAACATAATACATGTTACAATTCAAATGTGTAATATTATAAATTGAATGTGGTACTTATAGAGGTTATTACAGAGTTTCTACACCTGATCCCTATAATTAGTGCATCCAACTATTCTCCACATGGGTCATGACTGGACATAACATATTTCTCTTGCATCTAGCCAACCACCCAACTGTTGGGACATATTTTTGACATGTTTTATTTTAAATGATCAGGATAAGGCATTCTTCTACCATTCAACCATCTGAATGATTTCTTGTCATTGTCCCATTTCCTTATTTTATGTTCATACAACGCGACCCATGGTTGCGTTTCCTCTGCGTTGTAAAGAACAAATTTATTGATGACGTCAATTTCTAAATTCATTGGTGTATACAAGAATTCAAAATGAATAGCATTAGGTCAAATATAATATTGTTATTTATCACTACGATTGGACAAATCAAATAGTTGGTGTTTTGGATGGAATATGGGTTAACTCCATCCATGTCTATGCTCAATCATAGGATTTGTACTTCATCCTTGAATTTATCGGGCCATGTATCCTCTAGATGCTTCATGACTATTGAATTTGCTAGGATTCACATAACTCCCAACTCACTTCTATGTGAGGCATGCCACCCTTGCAACACAACTAATTGTTTGCAACAAAAGAACATTTGAATCCTTGGAATTATAGGCATGTGCCTCAATATCTTATGAGGAGGACCATGTTCCTTACCCTTGTTTTATTTATTTCTGGTACTTGTCATGTCCACATTATGGACATATCTCTTTATCTATATATTTAGTTATGTATAAAATACAATTATTTGGACATGCGTGGTATGATATATACTCAACGCCCAACATTTTCATCATTTTCTTTGCCTCTGCACAATTATTGTGAAATTAATTATCTCTCAGAAGTACCTTATCTTCGAGTAAATTGCAATTAGTGGGAAATAGAAATGTACACTGTCATCAATAATGCATAAAATACAACATTTTCTTCCTTCATTCCGTGACAAGTTTCCTTAAAAAATTAGGGGACGTAATGGTTAGTTACATCAAAAGTGTCAAGAAACACACATATGACATACCATACATTGCTTTTAAGTTGTACAATAACATTATTGTCTCTATTTAGGTAGACCTTGACCCATGTCCAAAGAGAGGGGTGGTGGAAAAAAAATTCAAGCTTTTGAAGAAGGTATTGACGATATCGACGTCATCCCCTAGTTCATTTTGCTGGAATACATGTAACAACATACCCTCCATGGCTTGGGTATCCCGTAAGAAATCATCCATACCAACCTGTGTATCATTTCCTTCATCCCCAACATGTGAAGAGCTAGTGTTACTATAGATGTTTTGAATAGGTGATTCATGACATAGTGGGAATTGAAAAGGTGGTTGATTCAACCATTCTTAGTATGATTCCTCTTCGAGATGTGCTCGTTTAAGAGAAATATCATGACTTGAAATCATAGTGGGGTGGAATGGTAGATGGTAGATAGGTCACTCATCGTCATAGTCCTAATTGTAAAAATATTGAACATTACATCGATAATATTAGTAATACAATGCATTTAGTATGTTCAAACATTATACCAACCATTTATTAGAATCATGGAAGTTGTTTCCCAATAATAAATATGAAACCAACCACTTTATAAAAAAAACATCGAATCAATAAATACATTTACATTAGTTCCATTGAAAATCCAAAAATAGAATTACTCAATCATCATTTTCTTACACCCTAAGGGGTGTCTGCATAAAAGAGATCCAATTCACAGTGTAATAACATTGACCCAGGCTTTCTTGTTGGAATATTTCATGTTATAATTGGTAGGGTAAAGTAGCTACTCATTTTCATCAAACATCTTCTTGCAATATCTTTCTTCTGATAAGAGCTTGCAGAATTTTGGACTACTGAAATATCTTTCACATCCAAACTATATCTTACAAAATTCAATGAACAATTATTCAATTGTACGTGCATACATAACATAAATTCAATGAGATAAATAAATTACAAATAAAATCTAGACATACTTGTTACACATTATTTTTGTCACCCCTATGATCATTAATGATGTAAACCTATCCTTTGTCTTTAGAAGGATCAATGGTCTTAATCCTTGAAGAAGGATGTAGATACTTTTTTCCGAGAGAGATGAAATTATACTTTTCATTTGTCAAAAACCTTAGAAAAAGGGATTGTCACACCTTTCTTAGTGTTAAGGGTGCGACGATCTAGGATCATCGTAGGTTGCAACATAGTCGCCTACAACATTGCCACAGTTTGCTCAGTGTTAAGGGTGCAACGATTTTCGTATGAAGGAAAAAGAGGAATTTCTCAAAAGTTCTAGAATAGAAGCTTCGAGGGTGAGTTGGCCTCCGATCGATTTGGATCTGAGTCGCATCCCTGATCTCATGGGATCATCCTAACCTCCTCACCCTATCCTTTTCATCTTATAAAAGGAGAAGAGTTCTCATGGGAAAATATGGTTGGAAGGTTCTTGAGTTTTCTAGCTTGGAGTTTTTGGATCTTGTATGTTGGCTTTGAGCTTTGTTTTGTCAAGATAGATTGTTGATCTCAGAATCTGTGGAGCAGAAGTGTGTAGGAAGCAAGGAACTATTGGAAGGAACCTGAAAACATCAAGGCATCTGGTTGTGTATTTATTCCACATTCTTTAATACAATTGTTGGAGCCGCCTTTGTTTTTTCTAGCCCGTCTTGAATTTCATGTCTTAATGCTCGAAATTGAAAGATGGTTTTCATATTTTCCGTTTGTGGTTTCAAAATATCTGAAGTCTTATCACGCAAGTAGTGATGATTATTGTACTCTCGAGGCGAGTTCTACCTTTCGACAAATA
>JZKD02S1673929.1:21804-38502 GCA_000966675.3 Picea glauca | reverse complement strand
CCGTAGGGGTTTTACCACGTGAAAACATCGGTGTGTTGATCTTTGATCTGGTTATGTGAGTGGTTACTGAAGGTGTTCGTCCTCTGTTGGAATACCTGTGTTGTCGAACATTGGTGTCTTCAACTGGTAAATTTAGTGTCTCTTCTGTATTTATTTCTTCTATCAGGGTTACAGTGGTAATTTCAATTTGGAACAATTTATATTACTTACACCTATTACCTAGAGGATATTTTTCATGACAATTATAGAAAATTCTATTTATTTGTTAGTTTTCCATTTCTACTGGACACAACCTTTGTACTTCTAAGGGATTATTAGGGGTTTTGCTAGAGGAATCAACCCAGGAAGGGAGAGTGTGGGAAATGAAAGAGGGATTTTTGGTTTGTGCATTGATCACCATATCTTCTTCTATATCCCTCTGGGATACTTCCAACCATGTAGTTGGATACCACATTTTGACTTGTGCTCGAATTTCCTCCTTCCTTGAGGCCACTAATGAAATAATATTTATAGAAAGAATATGTTAAGTTCTTTGTACGTATGACTAATTTATCAAAGGATGACATAAATTTTGCGTCTGAACCTTTTTTGTTTAACTTGGTAAGGTGCCCCAAACAATGACCATCTCGCTTGAAATGTGCATGGATAACTTTAACAAAATGACTCTGGGTAATGTAGTCTACATAGGATTTTTTATGCCATTCCCACCATTGCCATAATTTTGGATCCAAATACAATATGCCCACCTTGATTTTCATCATGTCATCAGTAATGCCTGGGAGGGTGACATAATGTTCCTTTTGGGTGACCCATCTTGATGGGTTAGAAGTATTGGACTTGTTCAAGTTCACCTTAGGAAAAGGATGCCATATGTTATTATCCATTGGTTGTTGGTTATGAGGACCTAAAGAGGGTTGTAGGTGGTTAAATCTTCATGAGTTAGAAGTTTCTTCCTAGTGTGGCTCAATATTTTCTGCATTCTAGGGTTCTTCTTTTGGCTGTATGCTTCAAGTTGTCATAGGTGCCAAATTCTCAGTTTAACTTTTTTCCAAGTTGTCCAACTTCTCATTCAACTTCTACCCCAACTGCTTACGGTTTGTTGAAATTATTGAACTTATCTATTGAGACTCATCTATTGAGAATCCAGGTGATCCAATCTACCAATAATAGAGTGAGTGGCCATATTTTCTAGGGATTTGGTATGAGGTGATTTATAAGATTACACCATAAGTGAGCTCATAGAAAAAGGTGATCGGGTTTTGAGCACAAGGGAGTGTGAGGTTCTATATATCTCTAATATATTTGTGGTTCCCAATATTAGTACTGGTCCCAATATCTCAGGGCATTAATTAAGGAGGATCAACCATTCCCTTATATATACTACTTGACTACCCAGACACTAGAGAGTGATCTCCTCGAGTGTTGTTATCGATGTATTATAACAACAAGATGGTCAATTAGCTTATATAAATCTAGTTTTAGGTATACCTAGGGGGCTTCCTATATACCCGAGAGTGCATGGAAGTGATATTCTATGTACAAGAACATGTGGTACTACTTGAAGGGGTACCAACATGTGTTACAAGGGTTTCTAATAATGTGATTCCACTTGTATTTCCTATGTGTATTCTTCCCCAACCATAGTTTTACCCATTGAATGATAGATCACTATGTTATTAAAGATACTAGAACATGTATCTAAAAAAATTCAAAAAATTAAGGTCTTTCTAACCCAAGAAAGATTTATACAATCACCAGAAAGTAATTTACTTTTCAAGGTAAGGTTTGACATTGAAAAGGTGAAATGATCATAACTTATACTATAGTTCTTGGATTGGCTATTATGAACCCAATTATGAAATTCCATGGCTTCTCTGGATCTACTAGCACTGGTTTGATTGAATTTGTGTGCTCTATCAAAATATATCCAATTTGCAAAATTCAAAGCCATTACAAAAAAAAACCCTAAAAAAGGACGATTTTAAATCAATAATAACAATTTGTATTATTCCAACATTACTAATCTAAGATTTATCAACGATTAACTTGATTTATATATCTTATTTAAATATCTTCAATGGTTAACTTATTATTAAGATCCCTTATTTTAATTTTAATATTTCTTACTTTAATATTCTTTCTCAAAGATCAACTTATTAGATCCCTTGTTTAAATTTTTCTTTAATATTTTTTCACAATAATTTCTTCTGCTCTCAACGAATATCTCTCGTTCTTACACTATAAATATATTCTTCAACATACTCTTTATGTATCATTGAGCTTCTATTGTCCCTGATGATGGGTGGAGTGTCCACTCGAAACGTTGAATGTTTCAAAACTACCTACATAGTTTATTTCCAAAATGTTTTAAGACAATAATAACTCGACTTCCTATACTTTATTTTGGACATTTTTTAAAATTGGTTATTTTTTTCGAGAAAAAATTATCTCTAGAGCTGGTTTCTTCAAATTATTCATAGAAAATTTAAGAAAAAAAATCCGAATGTTTTTGTCTTCCTTTTCCCATTAAAAATTTGCAAAAAGAGAAAAAAAAATCTCATTTTTTTGGCCCAAGAAAGAGCTCTAATTCCACTTGTAATTTACTTAATCCCAAAGCTTCAAAGAATTCACATAAAATGTAGTGCAAATGTAAATAAAAGAACATAAAATCGATAAACCCTAAGAAATAGCTCTTGTATTAATGAAAAAAAAAATAGAGAGCTATGTTCACTTTCCTCTTCAAGGGGGTGACCTCCTATAGAGAAGCTCTCAAATACAATAACAATTCTTCACAAAAGATCAGATAAGATTCTACTCAATATATATCTACATATAGAATATCGAATACCTATGGGTCCACTTATAATGTGGGTCTACTAACTAATTTGGGCCTTATTGTTGGGTATGTGCTATATTCTTTGCACGACTAGATCTAGTGTATGCTACGTTGCACCGGGCACGTAGGGGTTCGAGGGCAGTGCCCCTAAGATTTTTTTTCCTTGGGAAACACATCACATTTATTTCCTCATTTTTTTTGTGTCGCCTCGATTTTCATGTCCATTGTTGGACGGTTTTTCAACACATGGTTTTTGTCGATGATTTTCTATTTCCGGTTAAGGAATTAGGGTTGTTGACTAATCCAGGTCATTGGGTTAGAGTTTTGGATGTCGTTGGCTGTTATATGTATATTGTATTGTAAACAATGTATCACAATGAATGAATATAGAATATGATGGTTTTCCTTGTTTGGGTTTCCAAGGGAAAAATCTTTGTGTAATGTGTTTATTTTCCATTGTATCCGTTAAGCCCTAAATAGTGTCACATTACCCATTAATTTGGGTATATTACATTAGTAATGCTATTTTATTTATGTCGGCTTGGGTCCATTAGTTGTAATTGTACCTCCTAGTCTCCTATATATACCAAGCAGACCTTTCATTTGGAATCATCTTGTATTTGAAAATTTATGTGGTGTATAAGGAGGTTTCCCCCTCGAAGAGGCTTATTATCTGAAGTTCTCTCTTTTTCAAGAAATTGAGTAATTATTCTGATGTTTTTTTATGCTGTTTTGATATTTGGTTCTTAACATTTGGTATCATAGCTAAAGGTCTTGAGGTTTCACTGTTGCATCTGAGACACCTTGTAATTTTAGCTATAATTTTTTTTCTATGATGTTTCAGAAGGAACCCCTTGGAGGATATTTATTAGATAGATCAAGGTACGTGGGTTTAAAATTTCAACTCCCGAGGCCTTATAATTTAAGATATATAGCCCATGTAATATATGTTTATGGAATCAGCCTGAATTTAGTCATCGTAAAATTTTCGCTATAAATTTTTCTGTGACTTTGTAGACCCTAAAAACTAGAGGATATTCATAGAAATTATCAAGGTATCCGTGATAACAATTTCAACTTCTGGGTCATCCTAACTTTTTAGATACACCCTGTGTAAGATAAGTTATCTGATTAGTCATATTAACTAGTCTCAAACAAGTGTTCCAACTAAAACAATGATATATTCTTCAGTGATTATCCAAATTAAGTGAGAATAGTTGCATTGGCTAGTGGACAATCTGTAGTATTTCTGATGCAAGTTTTAGAATCAAATATCAGATATTGTGCTCTTGGCACACTCTACATGTAGGGTCTCCTGTAAGGGAAACAAATAAGAAAGTTGTGGGGAAGTTACCATAAATTCCACTTGGCACATCCAATTTCAATTAGACCCATGGAATTGTAGAGAAAACATATTAGAGAACTACAAAATGAAATTTTCAGACCCAGAAGGGCCGAAATTTTGGAGATATAGAAAACAAAAGATCGTCTAGCAGAATCACCTTGAGATCAAGGTTTAAAAGTGATACTTGGCCAACATGCGACCAAAAAAAGGAACTTATACACCAAATAAGCCTCCATACAATCCTACTTGGACTCTTGATGAAGGTGAAGAAATGCACAGGGACATAAATGATTTACAAAAGAAGACAATAACAAAAGATGAACTACAAGGGATGATGGATTCAACTGAAGCTAATTTGGAGGAAATAATGGATACTAAGATGGATGGTTTAAAAAGGGATATCATGGAAGGATTGAAAAATTTCCTAATAGAGAGGCCACCTGAAAGTGAAAATGTATCTCGTGAAACTCATGATGAGGCCACAAGGAATATGAATAAAGACTGGAGAAACTCCAACTTTGGGTTGAAGACCAACCACTTTCCTAAGATCGATATGAGGAAGTTTGATGGCAAGGATCAAATCACATGGATACTTCAGATGGATTAGTTCTTTGATCTACATGATGTGACACATACACAAAAGGTACGAATTGATTCTTTATATTTAGAGCCCAATCAATTTGTGTGGTATCGATGGCTTTGTTCTCGCAAATCACTTCTCACTTGGACAATTTTCATGGAATAAATGATAGCACATTATGAGGATACAAGGAGCAATACCTTCTTTAGGCAATTGATAAATCTCAAGCAAAAGGGTTCAGTTGCGGAGCATATTGAGAACTTCCAAAGGTTGAATATAAAGGTAACATACCAGATGAGAACCTGATTGTTGTATTCATAGGAAATTTAAAGGATATCATTCAACATGAGGTTTTCCTTTGGGAACCCAAATCATTGGAGAATGCGTTCAGGGTGGCGAGAAATGATGAAAGTAAAAATATGGATATGTCTACTAGAAGGACCACTCCTAACATCTATCGAGAGAATAATGTTCCTTCTCCTAAAACACCTCAACCTACAAGGTTGACACCTCAACAATTGGAGGAAAGAAAAGCAAAAAGTTTATGCTTTAATTGTGACAACAAGTACAGTAAGGGACATAAGTGTGGTGAGAAGAAATTATTCTACATAGATTGTGAAGAGGAAGAAGAACAATAACAATAACAATAACAAGAACCATCTCAATATGAAAACCTAGAAGAGATTTCTTCTAAAGAGTTGACTCCCATGATATCATGTAATGCATTGGCTGGAATTAACACTCCTCAAACACTCAAGATCGAAGGACATATAAAAAATAAAAAGGTAAAGTCCTAATTGATTCTGATAGTACTCATAATTCCATTCACTATAAATTAGCCAAAGCTCTCAATTGCTTTATATATCCATCGCCAAAGTTTCAAGTAATGATTGCAAATGGAGGAACTATCAATTGCTCAAGAAAATTCCATAAGATCAATCTTACTATGGGGGAATATGTAATGAATAGTCCAATGATTGCTATACCCATGGGTGGTGTTGATGTCGTACTAGGAGTCCAATGGTTACAATCATTGGAACAATGAATTTTAATTTTCAAGAAATTTTTATGAAATTTTCATTGGAATGAAAGGAAATTGAGTTAAGGGGTATCACAGGGAAATCCAATAAGTTGATAAGCTCTAATGGCATGACAAAATTATTGAAAAAGGGGCATTATGGTGTAATTGTACAACTATGCTCACTTGATGTTCAAACATCTAAGCCATATATTCCCCTACATATCCAAGGGATCATTGATAAGCATTCCAAAGTATTTGAAGATATTCCCAGAGGTCTTCCACCCACTTGAAATCATGATCATTCTATTCACCTAATTCCCAGGAGTGTTCCTCCTAACATCAGGCCTTACAGATACCCTTATGCCCAGAAGAGTGAAATTGAGCGTATGGTTGAAGAAATGTTAGAGGTTGGCATTATTAGACCTAGCCAAAGTTCTTACTCTGCACCTGTGGTAATGGTACTCAAGAAAGAGGGCTCATGGCGTATGTGTCAAAATTATATAGAGATCAACAATATCAATATTAAAGATAAGTTTCCCATTCCTGGTATTGATGAATTGTTATATGAACTACATGGAGAAATCTATTTCACAAAGTTGGATCTCCATTAAGGGTATCATCAGATTAGAATGAAGGAAACAAATATCCCAAAAACAACATTCCAAACTTATGAAGGCGATTATGAATTTTTGGTCATGCCTTTTGGCCTTACGAATGAATCTTCCACATTCCAAGGGTTGATGGATTCCATTTTCAAGCCCTTCCTTCGAAAATTTTTGTTTGTATTTTTTGATGATATACCAATCTATAGAAAGTCTTGGGAGGATCATGTTTGACATGTTGACAAGGTGCTACAATTACTGAAGGAGCAACAACTATATGCCAAACCATCCAAATGTTTATTTGGGGTGAAGGAGGTAGAGTATTTGGGTCATATTTTATCTCATGAAGGTGGAAATGTAGACCCTAACAAGATTAAGGCCATGATGGACTGGTCGATTCCCAAAACATTGAATAATCTTAGAGGATTTTTGGGTTTCACAGGTTACTACCGCAAGTTTGTTTAAAAATATGGAATAATATCAACACCTTTAACGACATCAAGTAAGAAGGATGCATTTTCATGGACTCCAGAGGAAACTCAAGATTTTGAACAACTTAAAGAGGCGATGTGCAAAGCTCCTATCTTGACCACACTAGACTTCATAAAAACCTTTATTATGGAATGCGATGCCTTGGGAAATGGAATTGGTGTTGTTCTAATGCAAGAAGGAAGGCCCATTTCTTTTGAAAGTCATCCACTCAAGAGAAAGGACTTACACAAACCAATTTATGAGAAGGAAATGATGGCAATACTACATGCATTAAAGAAATGGAACCCTTACCTAATAGGTAGGCACTTCAAGGTCAAAACAAATCATGATAGTCTTAAATACTTCTTGGAGCAAAGACTATCTTCAGAAGAACAAAAAAAATGGGTGACCAAGATGTTGGGTTATGATTTTGAAATCATCTACAAAAAAGGGAAGAAAAATGTTGTGGCAAATGCACTATCAAGAAATGATGAAGATGTTGAGGTATTTCTCTGTGCTATCTCAATCATCCAACCCGATTGGATAATAAAAGCGAGGGATGAATGGAGGAATGAAGAAAACATGTGGACTCTCATTCAAAGGTTGCAACAGGATTCCAATGCATCAGATCCATTACATGGAAAAATGATTCACTATGGTACAAAGATCGCTTATATTTATGTAAGAAATCCCAACTCAAACAAAATGTACTCTTGGAATTTCACACCTCTCCGGTAGGAGGGCACTCAGGATTTTTGAAAACCTACCATAGGGTCAAGAAGGATGTTTTTTGGGATGGCCTTAAAACTAATGTTCAAAGGTTTGTGGCAAAATGTTTGGTTTTCCAAAAAAATAAGGTGGAAACAATTAAGACCCGATGTATTTTACAACCATTAGCCATCCCAAGTCAGTGTTGGGAGGAGGTTTCCGTGGATTTTATCACAGGGTTACCGAATTTTGAAGGAAAGAGTGTCATCATGGTGATTGTTGATAGACTGACCAAATATGCACAATTTTGTGCACTGTCTCATATTTTCAAACCCAGTACAGTTGCCACCGCATTCATGGAGATAGTTCAAAAGCTACATGGAATCCCAAATATTATTGTAAGTGATAGAGATCCTCTCTTCACTGGACATTTTTGGACATAATTATTTTCTTGTTTGGGTACTCAATTGGCTCATAGCTCATCTTATCATCCTCAATTTGATGGAAAAAATGAGATAGTGAACAAATGTCTGGAAGGCTACCTTCGTTTCTTTATCTCTGATAAACAAACACAATGGTTCAAATGGTTACCCTTGGAAGAATGGTGGTATAAAACTTCTTTTCATACTGCAATGAAAATGACACCATTTATGGAACTCTATGGATATCACCCACCTTCCATCACTTCTTCTCTAAAATAAAAATCTAAGGTTCAAGCAGTGGAATATCACATCAAGCATCAACAACAAGTTCTCCAACTCTTAAGGGACAAACTGACCATGACACATAATTGCATGGAACAACAAGCAGATCAACATTGTTGTGAAATAAGTTTTGAAGTAGAGGATTGGGTATTTTTAAGACTACAACCATATAAACATATGTCCCTCAAGCAAGCTAAAAAGGATAATAAATTATCACTGAATTACTATGGCCCTTATAAGGAATTTCAAAATATAGGTAATATGGAATAAAAATTGGAGTTTCCTGCATCTTCACGAGTACACCCAGGTTTCCATATTTCATGCTTAAAGAAGGTTATAGGTGATAAGATCCCAGTTCAAACTATATTTCCAGAAATTGATGAGGACGAAAAAATCATATTGGAGGCTGAAGATGTCACTGACACATGAATTTTCCAGCTGAAGAATAGATCCATTTTAGAGTATCTCATTAAGTGGAGGAAACTACCTGTTGGAGATTCCACTTGGGAAGATGAGTCTTTTATACAGAAGCATCCAAAATTACTCAAGCATTGTAGACACCACTTGTATGAAGGGGAGGGGCATGTTAAGCCCTAAATAGTGGCACAATACCCCTTAATTGGGGCATATTTCATTAGTAATGTTATTTTCTTTATGTCGGATTGGGTCCATTAGTTGTAATTATACCTCCTAGTCTCCTATATATAGCAAGGAGACCTTTTCATTTGGAATCATCTTGTATTTGGAAATTTATGTGGTGTATAAGGAGGTTTCCCCCTCGAAGATGCTTATTATCTGAAATTCTCTCTTTGTCAAGGAGTTGAGTACTTATTCTGAGGTTTTTTTATGCTATTTTGATATTTGGTTCTTACCAATATCTTTTCTATTCTTTTATTGAAAATCTGTTTACAGTAAAATATTGTACAAGGTTAAAATATAGATTTGGTATCATAGATTTGTTGGATTCATGGGGACGCCTTTGTGGTCAAGGGTTTGGATCGAAACTATGATAAGCCTTGTTATAGTGGGAGATCGGTGGTATTGATTTTTTAGATGAAAAGAAATGGCGAGCAATTCGAAAATGGAGATCAAGAATTTTAATGGGAAAAGTTTTGAGTTGTGGAAGATTAATATGGAATATCTGTTGGTGGAAAGAGATAAGTGGATCATGGTGGATATAGGTACTACACCTACTTCAAAAGATGACTAGAAAAGGTTGGATCGGAAGGAGAATAGCACAATTTGATTGTGTCTCTCAGATTCATTATTACTTAATGTGTCAGAGGAAGATAAAACCAAATATTTATGGGATAAGTTGGGGAAGTTTTATTAGTCTACGTCCCTAGTAAATAAACTATTCTTGAGAAAGAATTTGTATAACTTGATGATGAGATATGGAGACTTGGTGGTAGATAATTTGAATGCCTTCAATACTGTGGTAATTTTGTTAGTATTTGTTGAGATTAAAATTTCAGATGAATATAAGTGTATCAGTTTACTGTGCTCTTTACCAGACTTGTGGGATAGTCTGGTTGTGGCCATAGGTAGTAATACAACTGCCTTGAAGTTTGATGAAGTGGTATAATCCTTTTTGTCGGAGGAGATGAGATGGAAGAACATGGAAGGACAGAGCACAACTACATTATTTGCAAGAGGACACTCCCAAGAAAGAAATAGATCTAAGTACTCAAGTGGGAGATCTAAGTCTCTTGATTTTTTTTTAAAGGTATGCTAGAGATGTGGAAAAGAAGGGCACTACAAGAAGCAATGTAGATCCAAAGTTGAGAAAAAGAATGGATTTGAAGAATCTCCTTCTACAGAAGAAAATACCTCCAAGGAAGAAGGAGGGGACGTGTACTTGGCTTCTTCAAGCACACATGTAGATCATGAGGCAAGGTTGGTTGACTCAGGTGCATCCTTTCATATGACTCCCCATAGGGAGTGGTTTTGTGAATATGAAATGTATGATGGAAGTAATATTTTCCTAGGTGATGACTCGATAACCATAATCATAGATCGAGGAAAAGTCAAGTTGATGCTCAGAGATGGAAGCATTAGAACACTACCTAGTGTTATGTACATCCCAGGATTGGCCAAAAATTTGATTTATGTAAGAAAAATGGACGATGCAGAGGTAAAAAAAATATTTGAAAAGGAAACCTACAGGATGGTTCAAGGAGAAATGGTACTGCTGAAGGGAGTTCGGTTTGGAACTCTGTATAAGCTACAAGGAATCACTATTAGTGATGGGTGTAATAATTCCATTGTTCATGATATTGGAGTTGAAGAAGAAATAGATCCTACGGTCTCTGGAGAAAAGATTATGCTGTGGCATCAAAGAATAGAGAATATCAGAGAGAAGGGTCTTCGACTACTACATGGTAAAGGTATGGTTGAAGGTATGTCTAACTTCTCTCAGGATTTATATTTCTATGAACATTGTGTATATGGGAAGAAGAATCGAGTAAGATTCCCCTATGGTGCAATGAGGGCAGAAATAATTTTCCATATAGTTCATAGTGATGTGTTTGGACCTATGTCGGTTCCATCATTGGGAAAATATGTGTACTATGTCTTATTTATAGATGACTTCTCGAGGAATACTTGGATATATTTCCTCAGGAAGAAATCTGAAGTCTTTGATAGGTTTAAAGAGTTTAAGGCTCTTGTTGAGAATCAAACAAAGAAAACAATTAAGGTGTCGAGGATAGATAATGGCGGAGAGTTCTGCGGGAATGAATTTGAAGAATTATGTAAGAAATGCAGTATATCAAGGCATAAGACTACTCCATATACACCTCAACAGAATGGAGTTGTAGAAAGGATGAACAAGACACTGATGGAAAAATCAAGGTGCATGCTCAGTGGTGTCGGGTTAGGGAAAGAATTCTAGGCAGAGGTAGTGGGTATTGCACGTTACCTGGTCAACAGATCACCCTCATCAACACTGGATTCCAAGACTCCACAAGAGGTATGGACTGGTAAGAAACCTTCTCTCACACATCTTAAGGTATTTGGCTGTGATTCATATGTTAATGTTCCAAAGGAAAACATGAGTAAGAGAGATAAGAAGTCCAAAAAATGTATCTTTATTGGGTATAAAGATGGTCTCAAAGGTTATAAGCTTTGGAACCCAGAAACTAAGAAGGTTGTGTATAACCGAGATGTGGTATTTAGAGAAATGAAGGATGTTGTTAAACATGAAGTCCTACCAAGTAAGGAAGAACCATAAAAAGTATAGTTTGCTTTAAAGGATGATGAATCAAACTCTACATAAGAACACGAATCAAAAGAAGAAGATCCTCATACTCCAGTATTGAGGAGATCTGTTCGAGAAAGAAGGCTACCAAAAAGGTATACTCCATATGATTTCCATTCAAATTTTTCTTTGTCTATTACTGATGATGATCCTAGAACTGTCAGGGAGGCAATGGATTCAGAGGATGGAAATCTCTGGAAAAAGGCCATGGATGAAGAAATGGCATCCTTGGATAAGAATGAGGCTTGAGATCTAGTGGAGTTGCCGACTGGAATAAATCCTATTGGCAACAAATGGGTATTTAAAAAGAAGTTGAATGCAGAAGGAAAAATGGAGAAATACAAAGCTTGGTTAGTAGCAAAGGTTATTCCCAGGTTGAGGGAATTGATTTTGATGAGATTTTTTCTCTTGTGTCCAAGTTAACTTCTATAATATTTTTGTTATCTGTTGCTGTTGCATTTGATTTTGAAGTAGAATAGATGGATGTGAAGACAACATTCCTCCATGGGGATCTCAAAGAAGAAATCTATATGAAGTATCCATAAGGATTTGCTGTGAAGGGAAAGAAGGATCTGGTATGCAAGCTAAAAATGTCCCTGTATGGTTTAAAACAATCACCAAGGATGTGGTATAAAAAATTTGATACTTATATGATGGGAATTGGCTTCATAAGAAGCAAAGAGGATCACTGTGTGTATTTTAAATTAATTGGAGATCATTTGATTTATTTGGTCTTGTATGTGGATGACATGTTGCTGATAGGAAACAACAAGGAGATTATCCAAGATGTGAAAACTCAGTTGTCCTCTAAATTTGACATGAAGGATCTCGGTGCTTCAAATTTCATTTTGGGCATGGAAATTAAAATAGATCGGAAAAAGAGGAAACTCTGGTTAAATCATAGAAAATATGTCGAGGCAATATTGCAGAGGTTTAATATACAGGAATGTAAACCGATCAAGGTCCTATTCTTGTTGGTGTAAAATTATCTGCGGATCGGTGTACCAAGACATGTGAAGAGGAGTGTAGTTGGGAGTTTGGTGTATGCAATGGTCTGTACTAGATCAGAAATTTCACATGCAGTGGGATTTTTGAGCAGTTATATGTCAAATTCAGGGAAGGAGCACTGGACAACAATAAAAAGGGTTTTCAAGTATTTGCATGGAACTTCTAGCTATGGATTGTGCTACCAAGGAAGACTAGGATTGGATAGAGTGTTGGAAATACATGGATTTGTGGATGCAGATTGTGCTGAAGATATGGATCGTAGGATATCTACAAGAGGGTATGTGTTTAACCTGTTTGGAGGATCAATAAGTTGGACGATAAAAAGACAGGCCGTAGTGGCACTTTCAACTACAGAAGCTGAATACATGACAACTACTCATGCAAGTAAGGAAGCAATATGGTTACAAAGATTGTGTTTAGGTATTGGGTTGGTACAACAAGATGCAAGGATAGATTGTGACAGTCAGAGTCCAATTTTTCTGGCTAAGAACTTGACTTATCATTCAAAGACAAAGCATATTGATATTCAATATCACTTTGTGAGAGACATGGTTGAAGAAAAGAAAGTGTTGCTGATGAAGGTGGACACTTTGAAGAATTTTGTAGATTAATTAACAAAATCTRTGAGCACTGAGAAGTTCTCTTGGTGTAGACGATCCATGGGCATTGCTTCCYTRGATTGTTGACTATGTAATCCCCTGTATGCAAAGAAMACAACAAGTGGGAGAATGTTGGGTATGTGTTATATTCTTTGCAYGACTATATATAGTGTATGCTACATTGYGYCRGGCACGCAGGGGGTTTGGGGGCATCTCCCMTRAGAATTGTTTTTKCCTCGGGAAACRTGTCACATTTTTTKCCTCATTTTTTGTGTCRCCTCGAWTTTTGTGTCCATTGTTGGGAGGYTTTTCAACACATGGGTTTTGCYGATGGTTTTCTATTTCCGRTTAAGGAAYTARGGTTGTTGACTAATCCAAGTCATTGGRTTAGGGTTTTGGATGTCGTTGGCTCCTATATGTATATTGTATTGTAAACAATGTATCACTATGAATGRACATAGAATATGTTGGTTTTYCTGGTTTGGGTTTCYAKGGGAAAAATCTTTGTGTAATGTGTGTATTTKCSAYTGTATCTTTTYTATTCTTTTATTGAAAATYTGTTTGTAGTAAAATATTGTACAAGGTTAAAATATACACTTTTTGATAAAGATGACCCTTTTTACAATGAGTGACTATTAACTAACTATTTAGCGGGCCTTAGTTAAGGAAKATGRCATCATAYATTAATAAACTATCCTAAGTAAKGGGGTTATGGTAYGRCCYTAACATTGTCTCTCACCCCCTATTCATTTTCTCTTACTCTCCCGCTCTCCCTCTCCTAAAATTCTAGACAAGGAGTAGTGTTTTATATAGTCGATTAAGGTTTCATTTTAAAAGTATTTAATTCCCTTAAGTATTCTCTATATAAATTTATTTTGTTTTTGTTAAAAATCCATAATCCAATGGACAAGGCACTACTTTGAGATTGAGTTCCAATGGTCCACAACTAGAAGATGGTAAGATTCTCCTTCTCCTTAGAGGTAAGTGATGTCCCTAGGTGGAACCTATGTTGTAGCACAAAGTTACACTCTTATTATTCACAAATGAGGAATCAATCAAAAAAATAAGGACACCTTTTCCTTATTTTAACATAAATTATGATGTAGAAGTCTTTATCTAGAAAATCTAAAAGGGAATTATGTAGGGGGGATGGTAGATAAAATTCTAGTGGTTGAAGAAATGTGTGATATTTATATTGTGCACCTAACCAAAGTTACATAAGGAATGATGATGAATGCGTATTGGACACATGTTGGAAATATATGCCCCATTGCTTTGACAAATAACCCCTTTCGAGTTTTCCTTGTCATATGATCATCCTATATCAACAACCTATATATGGATAACCCTTTGTTGTATCCTTGCATTGTAGATTGAAATCCCATCATGGAGATATGGGTGGAATAACTCTACAAATGAGAGTTTGGCGATGCAAATTTAGTTTTCACGTTGTAAATAATGAATGCAGTGTGATTTATAATATTGCAATACTAATTTTTGTTTAGGAGGCTCAATGCAACTTGTTCTACCACCCCAATTGCACTTTCAGTTGGATTTATATTATTATTCACTGATAATTATGCTATAAGACATACCACCTAGTATTAAAATATTTATGTGTTCCTTTTGGTGATATATTTTTGTCATTTTCTTGTACATTTTTTCCCGTCATTGGTGGCATAAGAACCTCTTAATGTATGAAAAAAAATATCATAGATTAGTGGTCAGATCTAAATCCATTACAACCATTCCAATGAATTCTTCTTTACCCAAAGCCCCAATAATAATTGTTTAGCTAGGATCATTTTATATTTTTATTGATATATAATAAATTTATCATTCAAGAGTTTTGTGTGACTTGTGATTAGGACTTAGATTTTCCTTCACTTTAAATGTTTTTATCAATTTTGATTTTTTTAACATTTCAAATGTTGTGATAGTGATTGGATTTTAAATGTTTTTAGCATTAATCCAATACTATTTAGCAAAAATTATCACTACCACCCTCCAATCCACGATATCTACCATTGATATTATTGTGCTTCCTTGTATACTTTTAATTAATTATCTAGGCTAGTTATAATTGGGATTCTTATCTCTACAAAATAATATAAAAAATAATCCGATGGTTGTTAGCTTGGATAATCATGACCATTAATCTGATGGTTGTTAGCTTAACTTATTTATTTTTATGAAATATTTATTAATGTGGAACAAATTCCCACGTACGAATATTTCCAATATAATAATAGTGTGTAATAACTCACACGAGTATAAAATAGAGGTAGGAGTGAGCATACAAGACATGATACCAAAACTATAAACAATGTTACTATCACACTTGAAGGAGGATATGATCACATCAAATCAAATATTTACACCAGAGTCCAGTTGAGATTGGTTGAGTTTGTTTTAATTTGGTGATGTTAATTATCTTTCATTGAATAAAGCATATTTTCATATGTTTGGTGTTATGTGTGTGTATTTTCAATATCCATGTCAAATAATGTATATATTTTATTCCATGGATTTTATGTACTTACCTAAATAATGTACAATTGTAATAGATCTATAGATCATATGGCTCCCAATGCAGAGGGATCATAATATGATGCAAGACACATGGAAAAAGATGAGGAAGGTCCTAGAAGAAAAGGAAAAAATACAATAATTGATGACACTAAGAACAAAAACCCCTCGATGAGTTGTAATTACATAATTTATGATTGTTGAATATTATTGAAAAATGCATAATTATTTTATGAAAGATTGCATTTATAATTATAATAATTATTAACTATATATATTTTTTATGTTGTAGAAAAACATGATTAAAAAAATTAGAGCATTTTGAAATAGCGTAACGTAAAAATAGAGTCCATATCTAGTTATAGGACGAGTCCCAGGTGCAATTACTCTAACAATGTTAATCGTGGTATGGTTTATCCTGCATTTTTCAATGAAAATTAGAGTGTAATTGAATTCAATATAATACACTTTCCATGGTACTTATTCATTCTATGAAATGCATATTAATGTTTGATAATAGGAAACATAGATAATGAGCATAAATAAAAATCTATCCCAGGAGAAGACAAAGAATATGCTTTTGAGTATGATAATCTACAAATTGATGGAAAATGGTAGGTTTTAGAATTTGAAATCATTTTTTTTTCAATATTCAAGAAAATTTTGACACTGTCATGAGGGAGGGGTCAAAAGAATAAATAATATGGACATAGTATTAGGTGATTTTTTTTCAAATTACTCTTATTTTTAGTCACTTATATTTCTAGTCCTTAATTACCTTTTATATTTTAACCATTAATTGAAATATATTATATTCTTCCAGATAGATGATGGTGACAATGATCTACAAGAATCAAAGGGAACTTGCAAAAATTCAATATACTTCGCTCAATGAATTTTTTATGTCAATTTCATTTCATTTCATTATATATGTAGATACTTTTTTCATGCTATGTTGTATACAAAGTTGGTGTTGTAACATAGTCCAAATTTTATTAATTTGGAATTTTCCATGATTTATAAGTTAGGATTGTAA
>JZKD02S1673929.1:9224-21672 GCA_000966675.3 Picea glauca | reverse complement strand
GATTTTTATTTTAGAATAGATTTATTTTATTTTAAATAAAACAAAGGTTTATTTAAAAACCTTTATTATATAGTTTAAACCACATTTAAGTTTTATAAAGTTTAGATTTCGTTTAAATTTTAGTATAAGCTTTTATATTTTTGTTATTATATAGTTTTTATTACTAAAAATGTGTTTATTCTTGCATATTAGACTGGGTGCCTAGATCGTCAGATCAACAGTCCACAACGAATTGTGGCCCCACTGTGTGCTCGACATTTAACATAAAAGAGGGGGGTCACAAGACTCTACCCGAGTTAACACACTTTTGACATGGAACCCATACATGAATTAAGGCCCTCGGGGTATGTGGTTAGCCTAACCACACCTGATCCCCCCGTAACCAGCATGGGACTGACATGTGTCTAGTATCACATCAGTTGGTGGAAAAGGTAAAAGATTTAAATTTATTATTATTTTTAATTAATTTTCCGCCAATTATAAAACAACACGTATACATTTCGAGTGTAAAAAGGGGGAAAGGTCAAATGTTTAATTTATTTTGAGCTTGCAAAAGATTCGACCACCCGAATAACACTTCCTGTGAAATTTTCCATCGTCAATCCAGTTCAATAACTGTACCAGTCAATGTCCTCCACGAGTAAACTTAATTCCTTTTTAGTCTTTATGTTCTCATTATTAAAATGCAGACATCTCAACCTATAGAACGTAAGAAAAATACAAATCTTGTAGATGAAGATCTTATTGACAAAGATAAGGATGTTTTTGATCCTTTCTTGTCATTCGATCCCTCTTTGTTATACTAATAAGAAAACCAGGGTTTTCGAGATTTTGTTGACCATTATTATGCATGGGAATCCGACCTTGCCAAATTCATAGTACCTCAGGTTTACCATTCTCCGGAGTTTGTAGTGTGGTGCGCTGAGAATTATGTCCCATCAAAGAGAGCTATAATTTCCATAGACGAGTCTGTTCTCATTGAATTAAACGCCCAAACTATTAATGAGATGATGATATGGCCACTGAATCTCAATAGAAAACCACTAAATGAATCAGTAGAAACCAAATGTTTTAGAGAATTGGAATCAACATATAGGGTTACCTTACTATAGTCATATCTCTATACCAATCTAGATGTTCCGGGAGATAATGATGTTATTCAATCAAATCTCTTCCCTAAGACTTAGAAAATTATTTCAATGATTTCTACGATATTGGGGAAAACAAATTATTTGACAGTTGATGAATTTGTCTTAGGGATTATGGTTTCAATCTGCCCAATCACAACTAAACCTATCACTAAGTTTGATTACGCCCAATTCATAGCAGATCAAATCCACTACCAAATTTCTGAATTTGAGTCTTTCAGAAGCTTCAGATATTACATGATTCACCTTTTTCTATTTACATAATCCTTTCATTTCATGCTTATATTGGACTTCTATGATTATGAAGAAACCTTTGAATGTTGATTTTTCATAGTATGTTGATCATTTTATGTCTAAATCCTACCAAATCATACATAGTCAAGTTCCTCCTAGAATCTTTCCTGAGTGCAAAAAAATATTATAGTTAAGCTCAGAAAAAAGAGTGGGAGACTGGTATATCTTTGAACATTATACCGAAATCAGAGTTTATGGTTTTTAGCTTGCTCCCTTTCACTTCCTATTTTTATGAATCCAAGAATTTTTGCTCTCGAATATGTTAGGAAAATATTGAACTCTGATGAAATTCATTTTGTGCCAAATAAGTATAAGGTAACTTTTAAATTGAAGAAGGAGGTAGGTCATTTCATTGTCAATACCAGATCAACACTGCAGGTGACAACAAAGATGCTTTCATCTCCAAGATTACAACAGGGAGAACCACAAAATTATGATCCTCATGAAATAATTTCATCAAAAGGAATTTCACATGGGAAAGTCC
Organism: Picea glauca; assembly: GCA_000966675.3. Taxonomy (NCBI): domain Eukaryota; kingdom Viridiplantae; phylum Streptophyta; class Pinopsida; order Pinales; family Pinaceae; genus Picea; species Picea glauca. The sequence goes on along the minus strand of JZKD02S1673929.1, from coordinate 19,746 downwards.
TTATCAACATCAGCAAAAAGAGAAAATAGAGCTATTGGCAAATCAAGACATTTGGCAAGATGTGTTGAACATTCTACATTCCATGGTAAATCATTTGATTAGTCAACAAAGACTCCAATCACACAAACTCCACACAAGTTTGAAAATAAATACAAAAAGAAACATTCAGAGTCTGTCTTAAATAATCCAGAGACATGGGGAGAAGGATTAACCACAAAGCAAAAATTAGAAGAAATTGAAGAAGAAGGAGAATTTTTTTTTCCTGAAGAAATAATTCCAAACAAAAGTGCCCTATTGTGACTGTAGAGGTAATATCTTCAAAAAACCTCAAAGGTGTGGCAGGTAAAAGTGAAATAGAGTAAGGGATTAATGAACAATCAAAGCAATTAGACCAAGTTTAGAAATTCATGAAAATTATGAAGGTGAGTGAAAGCATTAAAAAGAGTATGATTCCTAAAATCTATGACCATGATGCATATCAGGCCATAATGATCTCAACTATATATTATGAGAAAGGGAGGTTGAATATAACAATCATGGAGACAAAAAAACAAAAGAAAGTAACAACCATCTCCATTGATCTAAATGTTGTTCATTCTTTGGATAAATTCGATTTGCACAGACAAAACATAGAAATGATAAACAAAGATGCTATGATAGTTATTCTTGGAATCAAGAAACTTCAAGCTATCAACGACAAGCTCAATTCTCAGTGAAAGAATGAAAAGTTGGCTACTAGGACCAAACGAATAAGAGTGGAGGAGCTAGAACAATGGATAATAGTTCACTCAAAGCTAATCCAAAAGAGGATGCATCCATACAAGTATTGATAAAAGAAAAGGACAAAGAAATCCAATTTCTGAAGAAAAATCTTAAAATACCAGGAATTGACCATGTACAAACCCTATAACTACAAGCAATCTAGGAAGAAAAAGATCAACTCATGAAGAAAATGGTAGATATGGGAGAGTAGATAGAAATGTATGAAAAACATAATGAAAGTTTAAAAGGAGGGTTTTCTTCTCTTCAAGAAGCAGATACATCATATCCAACAGTTGGACTATCAAGGGCATTAGCAGATATGAACCTGAAAGGTGTTGAAATTGAAAGCTTAAATAAAACAATCTCAGAGCAGAAAGAAGAAATTAAAGACAAAGACAAAATTATTGCAAAATATCAGAAACTAAAGGCTAAGATGTTAACTGATATGGAACATTTGAATACTATACTATCAGGTAAACCATATTTGGTAGGATCCAAGCATCTCATCTGGGATGAAATCATCAGTGAAGTAGCCAGGCTTTGGGATTATTCCAAAACAATAGATGATGAAATGTTGTTGGTAGATGAAGCAGATGATGTAATCCAGAAATCATTTCATGAATTAGGAACAAGACCACAAGTTGCTAGTCAAATCAAAAAGTTCCTAAATTCCAATTCTAGAGAAACAATGTGAAAAAAAGGTGTTAATGATAGAACAACAATGGTGATGGAAACTGAAAGAATTTTCACAAAGAGAAATCTAATACAACAAGCTCATAATGAAAGCGTAGCACTGCAAAGGAATGTGGAATATTTTTCCAACAAATTGAGAATTTAGTGAAGATGGGGTTACCTTAAGCTTGGGATAAAGATGGCAAGTTACTGTCATATGAAAAATATAGACAAATTTTGTTCGTTGCCAGTGAAAAAGATGATAAGTTTCAAAATATGGCCAATACCCTAAGAGGTCAAACCATTGTTGACCTACTCATAGATGAATTCTATCTTTTATGGCAAACAAAGAACTTATTATCACATACCCCTACATACAAAAGATACACTAAGTTGGATATTTCATTCAGGAAAATTAAATATTTCTTTTATCCTTCAGATGCAACTTGGAATATTCTCCTCCAACTATTGGGAGGACGACTCATCAAAGAAGAAGAAAATTAGGAATTGACTCCTCCAACAATCCTGTTTCTATGGAATGAAAGATTTTGTTATATCTCAATTTTCTAAGAAATAGGATCGAATAACCATTTCGGGTTTCAACCTATCTTTTATAAATGTTCATAAGAACTCAATGTAAATAGAGTTTTTTGACCCAAGCTTGAGTTTTAATAAAAAGTCTCTGCAAGTTTCAAAGACTCAAACTTTTATGTTTCAGATTAGGTGATCTCTCTTTCCTTGTGTTATCTCCATGCTCTTAATTTATTCTTATATGTATCTACTACCATGAATGTGATGACTTGGTACAACAACTACCATAATGACGCTGCAAAGGTATCATTAAAAGTTTCCAATTTCTTCAAATATACTGTGAGCATTTGAGGAAAATGTATGAGGAACCTCACTCCAACATTTTGGAATCTTACTAGGATAGGGTAAGATAGTTGGGATTATAGCCTAAGAAAAAATTATCAATTGATTCTTGAGCAAAAGTACAAGGAGTCAATGTTGTCTTTTATAATTAAACAATGCAAAAGAAGAGAGTGAAAAATGTATATGTATTGTGTTTTTATGATTAAGGATCGAAATAAATTCAAATCTTAAAACAATATCATAAAATACACACGTGAGACCAAAATCAACAAAGTGATTTTATTAATTTCATTATGAATTACCATCATAACCCCTTTTCAAATCCCTGCGAGGATATGGACCAAGATCAGACTTAGAGATCTCTGATGGGCACCATACAAAAAGACTCTAACAACAAGAGAGGACTGAGACTAGAAGTCTGGATCAACTTAGCCATTAAAATGTCATTGACTGACTCTACAAAATATTCCTTATCGGTAATGAAATCTAATTCATATACAAATCAGAATACCCAGACTATCAAGATCATATGATCAATCTTTCACGAATAAACTGCTGAAATATATATCTCAATCCTTGAATCCTGCAATCTTCAATAAGACCTTGTTGTCAACAAGAGGGTTGATAGTCAAAGATAACTCAAAATGAATGAAAGTAAGTAATCTCACAAGAATAAGAGCAGACCTTATATCATAAAATTCTTCCTTGTTCTCTCCTCCTTTTGTCCCTTCCCTTGATCAACTTTTATCTTCCTCAAAGAAGTTGTGTTAGTTTCAAATTACCATTATTTAAGTCATAATATATTTAATATTAGTTAGGGACAAATAATAATAATATTAATAAAGGGTTTATTAAATAATAACTAATAGGTGGGACCCCTAAAATATTTTAAATCCTTTTAAGCTTGATTCCCTGCTTGTTTCTCCATAATTTATTTTCAAAATAAATCATGCCACCTCATAAATGCACACATAAACAATCACTTGAATATTCCCTTGTGTCTCCCTAAAATTATCCATATATATAGCAATAAATAAATGTATTTTTCCACCACAAAAATAAATAAGTCTGGTTGTCCAAAAATGAAGATAATAGTACCATGTTATTTGAAAATAACCTCAAACATAACAAATTGTTCAATAATCAAAATCCATATTTACTATGGGAAGCAGTCTGCTTCTTCCCACTGTTTGCTGCCTTTTCTTCTCTGTTTGTAGAGATGATTTTCTCATTTCTTAGTTGATTGAATACATGAGGTTGAATTTCACTGAGAGTTGAAGACTGTTCATTATTCTGTTGGGCATGAGAGGTAACTGACTGGGAGGAGTCGCTAGAGGACTTGGCATGAATGATCACTTTTTACCTTTGCTTGACAAAGGTTCAGGGATGGTTGTCTTCAATTTTTTACTTGCATGTGAGGGTCAAGCATGAGATGCAATATGATCAATTTGTTGGGCATGCTGGTTAGGTGGAGGTGGATGAGGCAATGGTAATGAAACTGTAGGCCAACCATGATGATGGACTACAGGTTGGTTGAGAATTTCTTGTCAATCATCATTAACAGGGACCTGTGGCTGGAGTGAGACATGAGGTGGAACATGGACACCTAAAATATTTTGATGAGGATGGTAAGGGGGTCTATGTGATCTAGGATGTGGCTGTAATACTTCTTGACCCACCAGGTTGAAAAACCCAGCTTGAAATAACTGATGTAACTCTTGAGGATCATCATCAAAGTGAATGGAAAATTTGGGCCTCCTGTTACCCCTTTACCAAAAAATATTTATTCCCCTACCTTTTCCATTGCTACCTCTGCTAAAGAAATTCATTGTCTACAAGAAAACTTAGATCAGAATATAGAACATGAAAGAATAATCAACCATCAATTATCTTTGTCTAAAGATAAACTCAAAACATTGGCTTTCATTATTTAACACACAATCATGCATGCCATTAGTCCATTTCTTTGTATACAATAATCATAGTCATTATTCCAATTAAAATCCACAATTTTCATTATCTAGAACAAGGATATTCAATGAAATTATGGGATGCGATTTGGATTTATAATGAATGAAAAGTGTTATTTATGAAAATGAAATAAATGATTAACATTCTAAATAAGACTCATTCTTAACCAAGCGATTTTAATAATCACGCCATCTTCATTTTCAACTGTAAGTCTTGTTAATAATGCTCATTGTACTAATTCAAAACTTCTTTTCCAGTTACAAAGTTTCTATAAAATCATATTTCTTTTGGAATAGAACATGGAAAAATAAAATGATTTTGGGAAAAAATGAGGGCTTTATAATTTGCGTAAAATGAAATTATGGAGGGAAATGATAATGATCAATGTTCTTTACACATACAAATATCATCCATCGAACATCAACAAATGTAATCAATTCAAACCTCCAAATAAAACTTTGTATTTGTCTTTTGTATTTTTGAGAGTTAAGTTCACTAAAATATATCAACAATAGTCTAAAAACTCTTTTTATAATTTCTTGTAGAGAGAATTATATTTAAATTTTTGAAATTTATCCATTCGAACCCTATTTTTCCATAATAACAGAATGAATCCATTCCAGGGCACAAAACTATTCCCATTTTATATTGATAAATACATTTTCCATATATATTTCCAATTGCTAGAACTGTGTTTTATCAAAGAGTAGCTTCCCTTTAAAAATATTTAAAAAATGAGACTTGCATCCAATATGCCCACCAAATACCAGCACAAAATATGAAGTGGGCTTCACACACATGCTTATCACTTCCAACCAACACTCCCATGATGATAACAAAATCATGGACACTGAAGGTAGAGTCATATCTTTAAATTCCAAAGTAAGCAGGTCAAGATAAGAGTATAAGTCGAAACTCTAGGTTTCGAGTTTCTTCAAAGTCATAACACTATAACTTAAAGTTTGTTGCTGGAATTGTCAATTAGGGACACAAAATATGTGTGAGAAAGTAATTGAAATATACCCATATGCCCCAACCATTATTACAATAAATTGAACTGGTATTATAGTGAGCCTAAAAAATGTTTATCATTTTTTATAGAACAAGATACATATACAGTCAAGACGAGAAGGCTAGGAGCACACTACAAACTTCCATTTTTTTTTTTTTTGAGAGAAAAATCCATAATCATAACAAGAAACCCACGGTGCTTAACAACATGCCATATCCATGAAAACCCAAATGCAAACAACAATAAAGAAAATCTTTTCCTCATTCAAAATATTTTATTCCTTTTAAACTCGAGTGTATAAGTTTCAATGCAATACCTAGGTCGAGAGTTCTCCTTGGTGATCTTATTTTTCATTTCAACTTCAAAACAAATAATTTACCATACACATCATGAAAATCCAACAGAGACTCATTCTCATAACAAACACACTCCATGCAAACAACTTGAACCAATATTCAAAATTTATTAGAACAAAGCAAGCCATCGATGCCAAAGAAGTAAAAAATGTCCATACCTGTCGAAGTAAGCTAAAGAGCCACAAGAGACAAGATCAAGATCGTTATCCAACCACCACAACCTTAGAATATACAAACCCTCAACTAACAACAAAATGCCATTTCCAACAAGAAACAATGCGAAAGGTGGTATCCTTAGGAGGGAAAACCAACGAGAGTGCATTAACTCTCCATCAACTCACGTTGCCTCAAAATTTACCAAAACTTACCAACCTTTCACAACATCCAGCCAAAATTCACACGGTGGAAAGCACTTACTTGCCAGCTCGGACTCCAAATCGAGCCTTGGTACTATGCGTCGAGCCCACAACCATATCCAAAGCAATATACCACATTCATAACTATTGTAAATTGTCACTGCTTATATATCATCCTTATCAACTTACCAATCAAGCGACATGAAGTATGAGGTCCATAACATATATGAATTTAACTCTAATTCGGGTTCATTCACACTTTGCATGCGACAAACTTGTATAATACCATATGTGATATATATGTGCATGTAATAAATTGACCATTCTTTTAAAATATGTCATAGGTCATGTTAAAATATATGACTTTTAAAACTTATAATCATAATTTGTCATAATTCCGGTGTGAAAGGATTTTCACTTTCTTTTTCTTTCTTTTAATCATGGAAACAACACATTCAATGCAATACGAGGATAAGGAGTCTCCTAAGTCTCTGACGAAGAAACCATTCATGCATATGAGAAGAATAAAATACCACGCTGTATTTTAATTTAACCAATTGTTTGTGGGTCACATTTATTTCTAAAAATTAACATGGAGCGAAATCAACTTAATGCAACTTCTCTAAGGGGTCCCACCTACTAGTTAGACAATATGGTAATATAAATAGTATAATGCATTGCAACATTTTGTAGGCAGGATTCCTGTTGCGCAATATTTTGCATCAACAAGTATAAAAGAAGACCCATGCTTATATTTTATTTTTCCTTTTGAATTAAAAATATGTATTCTTTTTGTTCAAACTATATTATGGTTTTAAGATACATAATCAAACATCATTTCTTCCTCCTGAAAGTTAAGTAATATTTATCAGAAGGTAAATTAATTTAATTTTTAGTTTGTTTTCTCTAAATTATTTTTTAATCTTCTAAAGTTTTAATTGTCTGAAACAGAGAATGATTTTCCTTCTCATCTTAAATATTTAAATATTCAAAGACTAAATATACAAGCCTAAATAAGAAAAAAAAAAACTCTGTTTTAGGACAAATTTTCATAAAAAATAGATCAATCAGTGTAATGGATGCATAGTTTCCTAGCCAGAAACATCTCAAGGGTTACAACATTCTTTTGGAGCCGTTGTCGGGGATCGAATTGAAGAAATTTATTTTTCCCTGGGAAAGACAACAGTAAAACCTACTCATTGCTGGTGAAAAAAGAGACAGGAAGGCTAAAATCCTTCACCTGTCGACTCCACATTTTCAATACTGGCATCACGAAAGGAAAACACTAGGGCTCACCCGAATCCAAATAAAACAACGCTAGTATATAATTCTGAAAAACCACAGTCAAAGAAAAATATGAAACATACACCCACAACTCCTCCTACCACATATTTCACCTCTAAACCTTCATCGTCCACTGTCCCTAAATCAAGAGGAAAATCACATATTGATCCAAAGGATTCCATAAAGAAAACTCCTACAAGCCCTTCAAACCCTTCCAACCCTTCTTGCTTTCACCTCTCGAAGAACCTCTTCCAAGTTCCCCAAAACCACCCTTGATAGTATCTACAACAGTCTCTATTCAATTTTTCTTTGAAATTTATATTGAAATTTCTCTTAAATATTCTTAGCCTATGGATTACCTTACCAATGGCTAAGTCTAATTGTCACCTATATTTGTATTATTCATTTAGAATATTAGTAATATATCCTCAAGTGATGACTAATTAGTTAGTTAATATTTCCCACCCTAGTCATCATGCATGGTTTTAGGATCTAGAAAAAATCTCTCTATGAGGTGGCATCACCCATTGTACTATAAATATGTACCATTAGTGTGAATACATTAAGAGTTGACTAGTGAGCATTTTTCGTCATCTTGTTGTTCCGGTCTATATTTTATCGATTGGTATTAGAGCTATTATAATTCTTGAGGGCCTGATTGCTTCACCATGGTAGTTTTCCATGAGAGGTGCACTCCAAGTCTACATGGTGGAAAATTTACCTTTGAATCTTCCTTATGACATTAATCAAGTTATGTCCAATATCAATGATTGAATCTTCCCTCCTCATGGATTTGCAGATGCCTTTGTCCCTCAACGGACCAATGGTTGTGATTATGAATTATGTATATCTAAAATCTACTGTTGAAACCCTCGCTAGATTATGAGTTCTCCAGATCGCAATTCCTATAGATATCTATATTAGATCTGAACCCAAAGAAGGTTGATGAAGAAGGAGCTTTCTTTGTTCTTAATATTTGTTGTGTCATCTTAGAAGTGAAGGTTAGATTCATCATTTCCATTTCATTTTATTTTTTAAATTAACAAAAATGGATCTGCAACTTAAAGTTTCTCGCTTCATATTTATAGGTTGCATGCACTTGGTAGTTAGAACACGATATAAAATCTAAAAAACTGGTGCGATCTGGAATTTTCATTTTGCGATTGCTATGGTCTGGTGTGATCCCAATGATTTTCGTCTAAACCAACGAGATCTGTCGTGATCTGGTGCAATGGATCACTGATCCATATTTCTACAAGGATACCAATTATATCTCTCTCTGACAACGTATTTCCATGGAGGATGGCTCATTTTCCTTTGTGAACATGGAGGAGGACCATCCAAGGTTCAAAATCTCCTCACAAACCTTAGATCATACTCAATTTTGGCCTTCAACACTCAACTCGCATCTGTTGACAAGTGGTATCCATGCCCACACCCAACAATCTGTTGACAATAATTCTCCCTTAGAATGACTTGATCCGTCTACAACAATTCTGTCATGTAAACACTCTGGATGCGATCCATCGATTATCAACAATAATACATCCATCATCAATAGTAGTTATCTGCTAGTTTGTGTGTTATATGTACCAAATGCATCTTTCATCAAGTGCAATACCAACGATATTCAGTGTCCAATGAGCATGCCACCTTCAAATCCTGAAAAAAATGATAGTAGTAGATGATTGCAGTTCAGATCCTCAACTCCACACGATTTCTCACAGCGACAACTTGATCACTTATAGTCATTTTGCATAGTGTACTTTTCCACTTTTAGTGCACGAAAGGAAAATCTGTCTAGCATTCTGCATAATAATCTGGTTCGAATTAGCAACCTAGACACAACGATCTAGATTGTAGACGTATTCAATTTCTTCATTTGATGTGGAATGTATTTTTGTACGTGGACAACCTGTGATCTACTTGCCAAAGAGATTTGCTAATGCTGCCGTTGAGCTTTCAAAACCATGATCGTTCTTTTATTTGCTGTGTGATCTGCAATGTGCAATCGAGCATTTGGAAAAGGCGACATCAAAGATCTCAAGTTCCATTGAGAAGAAGAAGAGCCAAACAAACTTAGAAAATAAATTCATGAAGATTGGGTAAGTTACACAAATCGACTTCCTCCTTTCTATGCACAAAGTTTAATGGGAGACAAATCGACTTCCTCCTTTCTATGCACAAAGTTTAATGGGATACTGCATATAAAACAAAGAAATTCGCTTCCTCCTTTCTATGCTCAAAGTTTAATGGCATATGAAACAAACTCATAGTTTTCATACTCATATTTATTACTTTTAACAAAAAAAAAATAATAATAAAACACAAGAGACACATTTTTATTTTGGAATAAAAACATCTCATCATTAAAAAGTGGGAATATAATTTACCATTGAGTGATATGAGTTTCCATACTAATTTGTCCATTGGTGAGGTATATTAAAACCTTTTTTATTTTTATTTTGTAAAACATCAAGCGATTGTGATTGTGACACCTTGCAAGGGGAAGTGTAAAGGCACATTTGGGAAAAGTAAGACCTTGTAACATGGTTCATGTTGAGACATGAAGATCATGGCAACTTTTTAAATTGTAATTAGAGTATTGGTATTGCAACAAAGCTATCATATAATAAAATAGAATAGATTTTTTTTGTTTGTGTTTTAGATCCACTTGAAATTGAATAAGGGGATCTTAGGTACACCTTGTGTTGTGTATGAGGATGAATATTTTCATGGTGGCTATTCTTTTTTTATGTTTATGATGTTTATTGTCAATTTTTTACATAAACACAATTGTAATCCATTATTTACTGCAACACACATACTACGATGCAAGTTCGCACAGTTAATGAAATTCAAGTACAGTGAAGTGCAAGTAATCAAGAAGCAACGAAGAAATCAAATTAGCAATAACATCAACATTAGACACATCAAGCTCATAATCAAGGTCTCAAAGCATCATCAAATTTGAATATCAACTCAACTTTGAAATCAACATTTATTTTAAACTTGCAAATAATATTTTTTGCGAGTAATCAAGATCAACTATAAATTACAACAATTTTTTGTAAGTGTCGAATCTAATAAAGTTGAATTATATTGTAATTTTCGGGTGCATTCTGTTGATACTGAGAGGGGGGTGAATTAGTATCAAGTACAATTTAAAACCTTTTTCAACTTATACTTAAACCATTCAATTATATTCAATGAGAAATGAACAATAGTATAAGAGT
>JZKD02S1673928.1:56335-88943 GCA_000966675.3 Picea glauca | reverse complement strand
TATGAGTGTCAAAGTAAAAGAGGATGCCAAACTGCAAGTCGAGAACTTTGAGAATAACACGCTGAGGTATTTGGACACCTGATCGGTGACGTCAACGAATTATTCACTTAAAACAAGCCCAAGAGCAAACAAACCGTGCCAAATTTGGTGAAGAGCAGTGTCAACAAGAATGAGAGGCTAAGAAGCATAGAGGAATTCAAGCCAAATTTGGTGACGCGAAGTGGGAACAAGTATCAAGCAGGAATGACGAGGGATCCCCGCCATTACAATCCGCCTAAAGAAGCCCACAGAAAAATCATGGCCCATGGTTTTCGCTCTGATTTCAATTCTCCTCCATGGTTTCCACCTTAAGAAAGCATTTTTTAAACATAAAAAACAAATAAATACCCGAATCCCAAACAGATGCCAACGATCGAATTTATGCAACTGACGAATCCAAGTGCCTCCGGGTGGATCGAACTGTCACCATCCCGAACCCATCCCCATAGCAGGCATGGCAGAATCTATTTCCACGCGTACTGTCGAATAGATCACATTCCCGGAGCGTAGGAGCGCAATTAGCAGCCATCTCTTTGTTGCATGAATTTATGATATGCTACAAGCCTTTCTTGCAGCTCTCCTCCCGGTTCTTGGTCTCTTCTCAGACACTGAAGAATTCCCAATGCCGAGCGCGGTTCAGAACTTGTATGAAGTTTGCAACGAGACCTTCTCCTCCTCCGCTGTGCCCGTGCCTCCACAGCGGGCTATCCAGAGGTTGCGTTCCGTGTTAGGTCAGTTCAGCCTAACCCAAATGCTTATAACGCGGATTCGTAATATGCAATTCCTCAGTTTTATACAGAAGAAATCTAACCCCCATCATGATTTTTTTGAAGAACACATAGATAATTAGATTCTACAGATTTTTTAATTTTTTAATTAACCCACTTGTTTTTCTAGCCTTTTGGGCTCTGAGGGACTTCTCAACTGGATTGTAGTCGATGGCGAGGAGTTGGGTCCCTCGCTTGAACCCCACCCATGAATCACAAGCGTGGGATTGGTGAGTCCCGGCCATTGTTTTCCTGCAAATGCTTGCACGTTGATACTTTTGATGCTCTAAATGATGCATTTTATTCTAAATTGCGTGTTGTGAATCATCCCACGTTGGTAACAGTTGTGTCAGAGAGATGGATTATGATGGATCACACAGACAGAGACGGTTTATAGTGCATTAGCCACACCAGTAGCTTCACCAATCTTGGCTTTGATGTGCAAGTCCTTGAGTTGATATAATAGCATCTTCCCTTGCTCTGATATTAACATCACCGCTGTCCTCCTTCCTTCTGTAGTGGATGAATTTTGGGATTGGCATCCTGTCCTGTCTTGAAGTTTTTCTTGTCTTTATGTAACTTGACTGGACACCTTCTCTCACTCTGGTGCTAATGTCGCCCCTCTCCTTCCTTTTGTAGTGGATGCAGTCTGGGATTGGCATCCTGTCTGTCTTGAAAATTTTCATGTCTTTATGTAACTTCACTGGACACCAATCCTGAATTTTTTCTTGTCTTTATGTAACTTGACTGGCCACCGATGCTGAAAATTTTCCTGTCTTTATAAAACCATTATGGGATTGGCATCCTGTACTGTCCTGAAAATTTTCTTGTCTTTATGTAACTTCACTGGACACCAATCCTGAATTTTTTCTTCTCTTTATGTAACTTGACTGGACACCGATGCCGAGAAATTTCCTGTCCTTATGAAACCATTCTGGGATTGGTATCCTGTCCTGTCCTGAAAATTTTATTGTCTTTATGCAACTTCGCTGGACACCAATCCTGAATTTTTTCTTGTCTTTATGTAACTTGACTGGACACCGATGCTGAAAATTTTCCTGTCTTTATGAAACTTGACTGGACACCAATGGTGAAAATTTTCCTCCGAAGTTAATGTCTGGTGTAACTACATTCTCTTATATTAGAATGGTAGTGAGGAAACGAATTGTCTGATTCTCTGGATTCCAACGTCAGTTAGCCTTGTTTTGTCTATGACTCTCCAACAGCCACACTGAAAGTTGGGTGATTGCTGAGTTGGTGATTTGAACAACTTGTTTTAGCAACATGCAAGTCTCCCCGCAACGAAACCAAATTTTGGCTGAAAATAAGACCTGCTGTTGCCAACATTCTGAGGTTGCAGACCATTCTAGTCAGTATTGCTACTTTCATCTGTTTTTCTTCCCATTTCTTTTGTAACAATTTGCAATTTTCAACAGTAAGGCTTTCCCCACAAAATTAACATGCTGGTTTGATGGTTGTGGACAATCCTTTGCATAAGGTTTGGATCGCTGCAAATATAACATACAATTTGTCCACATGGTGTGCAAGCACCTTGATATGGTACACAACCACCTCATGTGACAACCTCGATATGGTGCATGACCACAGACCGCCTCAACCTGCAAAGAAAGTGCGTTTGGATTTCTCTGCTGTTGCAGCCTTTAATGCTCTCCATTTGTGAGCATCATGAATTGTTGAGTCACAAACCACATGCCATTTTGACGTTGCTGTCTTCCTCAAATTTAAATTTGGTCTGTACCAAGGTGTGGTGATTTGGGTCCTCAGTCACCTAGGCAGCTTGGCTTACTATAGTTCTGCTTTTCTTTTCAGTGCATAGCACCCATGAAGCATATGCCTAATACTTGAGATAGACAGCATTAAAGTTTTCCCATTTCTGCAGGGTAAAACATTTCTGGAATGGCTGCATTAAGATTTTGCATGTCAACGTTTCAGGCTACCCAGTCAGAGCCCATCATCAAGACAACAATTATGGAGGAAAGGTAACAGCTACAACAAAGGAATTCTTTCTTTCTTAAGATCTTAGAAATTCTATTCATAGTGCCTCAGATTTAGGGTAAGGTAAGACTATGTTCAACATCTGAACTATTATGTTCACGAATCCTCAGAACCTTTCTCTACAAAACACATTGTTGTTCTGCCACTCTTTATAGTCGTTGTTCAGGAAGACATTCTTCAAATGTTCCTTCTCTTGCTTGAGGTGGTCCTCATCCAAAATCCTTGTAGACAGCATTTCTGGCATGGGTGACTTCTTACTAGTTTATTGGCAGGCAATATGTGCCTATGTGTATGCACAAGAAGCTTGGGAAATTTCATAGTATTTCCTATCAGCTAGGATGACCAGACCTGCTGACTTGATCTATGGTTGAATTCTTGCATGACCCAATGCAATTTAATTGAATTTGAATCCTCCTTTTACCTTCCAAATACAGATCAACTGTGCTGGAGATGTATAGGGGCCTTAGATCTGAGTCCTGACACACTTGAGGACTTGCTCTATCAGATATACATACATAAGTTGATGATCATGTAAACTGATTATTCATAAATTGACTTTTCAGCAATCTTTACAAACCTTCCATTTAAATAAACAAGGTGACTTAGCTGCACGATGCATCAAGAAACTCTACTAAAGATATGGCCTACTAAAACGGAAAAGTTAGAGGATTGAATTTGTCTTCTCTGTTTTCATCAGAACATGTGATGGAAGGCAGAAGGGAGGCTTCATCACTTAAAAACTATGTTGTATGGGTATGCTTGGGTGCAGGTATGGTTACAGTTACTGGTAGGATAAGGATGAAATCATTTGAATTACTGGAAGGGGGTAATGGCTATTTTGCTTTGTAAAGGAGGAAATCATGAGGATGTTGATACAGCAGGTATAGGTACATCCTGGGGGGGTATAGAAGTACCTAGACAACTATGCTTTACAGAGATCTGCAAATGGTTTGTTCCAGATCTGGCACTTTCAATGCTTACTTGTAGACAAATGCAAATCTGCTTGTAGCACACTTGTGTTTTCCAGTTGTAGAGGTCAACAAAATAGTGAGGTTGATATCTACGAAGAAGATTTTCAACCACCTTTATGCTCTATGAAGATGAGGCCATGATTTGCCCAGAACAGGATTTTCATGACGAGAGTTTCCAGCCTTCTCCTTTTTTATCTTGCTATTTCGCTAAAGATACGGCTGAGAATTTTCCTCTTGATGGTGATTTTCCTGTGGGGCCAAGTTGTTTTCAACCTTATGGTTTGTTGCAAGGATTTTCAGTTTCACATAGGAGACCAACAAGGCCTATGTTGTGAGCAAATTTTTTTCTTGAGATCTTTACCCATGTCCAAGTCTTCGTCCATCCCATCCTTGTATGATCATCGGGCATCCTTTAGATTTATTTTCATTCCATCCCAAGCCTCGGGGAGTGATGAGAGCCAGGATAGTCAACCTTTGGAGCCTTTATCTTATCACAACCCTATTCAGAGATGGATTGAGCAACCTTGTGGGAATGTCTCTTGGCATAATTTTGTTCATCCCTCCCACCCTCTTAAGCTTGATTCTATTTTTGACTCTGTTTTAGTGGTTGTCCTGAATCATGATTATTTTGTGCTTGATATGTTTCTGCTTTGGTTTGTAATCAAGCGCAAAGGTAGAATTTTCGGATTTGATGAAACACTAGGATGGATTCACTAGTTATATGATTATACCTATCTTTTCAGTTGACATGTAGCATTAGGGTAGGTAGGTCATTTGCATCTTGCATTGCATTTGTATGTATGATTGCATTATGCATTCATGTTAGTATAGCTTTGCATTCTCTTGCATATACATGTCATTGCATTCTCATTTTGCATATCATGCATCCTTGTTAGGAACTTGCATTGTTCATTGTATCATTACTTTATCATGTATAGTTGTAGTGAAAATTTTCTTTCCAGCATGATTTTTGATTTACTACTAACCTCGGTGGATCACATCCATCGGTCTTTACTACTAAAGTGTTAGTGTTGTTAGAAGTGGGTGCAAGATTGCAGATCTTGAACAACTAGAGATGCTGAGGTTCTCATGCACTCTGCGGTGAGAAGATGTCCCCATGTTGGATCCAAATGTTACCCCCCCATGCCTAGGGGTAACTAGAGGAGATCATGTCTCTTGGCCCGCAATGAAGACAATGATCCCGACCATGATGATGATCAACATGTCCACAGATAGTAGCCCAACAACCCCCCTCAGATTGCCTCTTTTGCTGCAGATCAACCAAGCTCATCACATCCAATCAAGTCAGTGTATGGGAGATGGTAAGCCAGTGTCACCATGAGGTATGTTAGTCCTTCTTTCATGTGAAGTGTTGTGCTTAATATACTAGGCATGTGGATGAGGATCATTGGTTGAAGTTGGATAATGGATCACTAGCTTAAGAAGTTATGTTTGTTTCCTTTTTTCACCTTGGTGGCCAACATCTGTGCCCTAGTCTCGTGTTGTTATCGTCCAGGGAAAATGGGTGTTATTGAGGGGCCCTCACAAAGGTAACGTTCCGTTTCCCCGCCATACTTAACACTTTCCATCCTGGAGCCTGTCACAATGTACTAAACTTCGGTAATGGGTCATGGTCCATTCTCTCATGAGAAGAGGGGCTGAAGGCCCAGAGGTTGATCGCAACTGCTAAGAAAAAGAAAAATAAAGAAAGAATAATGTTAAAGAAAGTAAGAAAGAATAGCAAAGGATTCTCAAAAACCAGTCCAAACTTGAGCTCTACCCTTTCCGCGTTCGCCCCATTCCCAAAGCAGTGATGCTAGAGCTTGAAACCTTATAAAGGGGACTTGCAAATATGATAATAGGACAAATGAAAAGGAAGATTAAGGGGTTTGGAAAAACGTAGTGCTTAGAAAGTGGTAACTCAAGAACAAGTGCACCCTCCACAAAGGTATTCATAGAAATGGACTGAAGGGTTCTTTTCTTTCATTGCTTCCCCTAGGACATATTCCTCTACCTGGGTCTTTTATTTCATTGTTTTGGTTGGCACACCTAATAGGGTGAGACGGAGGTCCTTCCATATTTAAACTTGCCAACTTACATAAAGTCCCGATCTAATGTGAAATTTGAAGACTTGATGTGAATTATTCATATGGCTTACATCTTAAGTAACAACTTACTTTGCATGATTCAAGGACTAGTATATCTTATGAACATTGGCTTTACTTGATTTCGTATTCTGTTTTGATCTGGATGTCCCTGACATGGTTCTTTGAAGGACGCCCCAGGCATTCACCAGGACATTGTGCCTCTATTCCTGGATATGGCATGTGTGATGTAGAGCAATGAGTCACTCAATGACTTGAAACATTTAGACAGTGGCTCTCACATCTTCAGGATCGTGGACAATGGATAGATGTTTGATTTTGACAGATTGGGTCATGGTGGCACACAGATGGGCTGGAAGCCCACATGCTGGGCATTGTAGCCCAGGGATTATTACTCATCGGATGGAGGACGTTGCATCGGTGGACAGTTGGATGCCTTTCAAAGATGAGATACACTCCTTTCCACCTTGGACTCTATGCCCTACACCTTGGACGTTGGCCTTCCTTTGATGATGATTTCACACTTTAAGGTTTGATGATGATGGGGCTTGATGACCACTTGGGGTACCATTGATGATGTGACATGGCCATAGATGAGGAGATGCACCTCCTAACATGATTGCACCATGAGATACACTCCTTTCCACCTTGGACGTTGTGCCCTGCACCTTGGACGTTAGCCTTCCTTTGATGATGATGTCACACTTTAGGATTTGACAATGATGGGGCTTGATGGCCACTTGGGGTACCATTGATGATGTGACATGACCATAGATGAAGAGATGCACCTCCTACCATGATTGCACCATGAGATGATGACACATGGCCTTGGAAGGCCCTCACACATCCTCTTGGAGCATGACGTCACCACACGTGACCTAGGAGGGAATTATTGTATTGTTTTGACATGATTTATCATTTGTAGAGGCAAGTGAGGGGTCGGCCCCACTTGTAGACACGACTTTTGACCTTTTGGACTATTTGAGCACTAGGGTTTCCCTTATAAATAAGGCTAGCGCTCCATTCATTTTTCATCATCACTTTCACTCCTCACACTTGTGTGGGAGAGCTAGAAAAGTTTCTCTATACTCTCTTTTTGTCTCTTGGATCTCATACACACTTGTTAAAGAAGGACCTTTATGGATGCTTTTGCTTTCTTGGATGGTATGTTGCTGGAACTAGGGTTTTTCTTTGCCTAGCGACTTGGATAAGTAAGTAATTGCTGCAATTTTATGTCATTGCTAATGTTTTAAGGTGATAATTACTATCTTGTTGCATGTTACTTTGTCTTAGTGAAACCCTAGGGAGGAGACATAAGTCTTTCTCTCTTTCATATGCTTTGTTTGTCCAAGTTTTGTGAAAGCATTCTCTTACTTGGATTCATGGACCTAAGGCCCAAGAGGCTTTGCACCATGGGATTTTGATCTTAGTCTTTGATCCTTGACTTAGGTTATCTAGAAGAGAGAAAATGACACCTAGAGCCTAATATGCTTTGCACCCTAGGGATGATTTTCTTGAAGGTTTAGTCCTAAGGCCCAAGAGGCTTTGCACTTTAGGGTTTAAACCTCATTCTTCTTTATCACCTAGTTCAATCTTCAAGGTGTTGCATGCTTGACTCCATAAATCCTAAAAGACAACGACACTAGTCTAAAGCTTTTCTTGTGGTGAAAATTACACTTAGAACTAGCATTCTCTCTCTCAAAACGATTTTACTAGTTTCTCTAACTCTAACTCTAGCAAACTAATGATATTTATTGCTGTTGTTATACAAGTTTTCTACAACCACTAGGGTTTACTTAATTTGCTGCATACATACTTGGAATACTGGTTTAAGATACTCAAAATTCAGATCTAGCAATCAGATATTATTGTACATGTTGAAGGATTGGTTTATATGTTAAATTGCTACATTTTTGAGTACTTTTCCTATTACTGTCACAAAAGACTGATTGTTGTTATGCAATGTTTTACTGCTGTAATTTGCAACAACAATTGGATTTATTGCTTATCTAGTGTCTAAGAGGTCATTTATGAGATACATAACTTGGTAATTGCCTATTTATGCTTTGGATTTGTTTATTATCTCGCACAGGGGAACCAATTACCTTGTTACCTTTTTTCCCTCTCCTAGACCTAAACCTAACACTTAGGTGACCAAGATAGGGGTAGGGGGCTATAGGCTCGTCTAATTTTTCTATTTGATCCCCCTGAGGTCACCGGGGAAGCCTCCCTTGTGGTGGACCTTCTTCCATCACTAAAACGAGAAAAGTCTCTACTTAGGTGATGGTGGTAGAAACTTCCAATTGTTACACAAGATTGGGATCTTGTGGAGGGCTTTGTACAAGTACAAATCCTATGATAACATGGTAGATAACATCTTGAGTTTCAACAATACGGTTTTCATAAGCAGAAGCACTAGAGGCTCTTGGTTTGTTTAAAGGACAATCTTTAACAAAATACGTAGGTGAGAAGTAAGAAAAACCATAGTTTGGGAGGTTGAGATACATGACCTTTTAAGTATGACTCGTACCAGTGAGCAACAAGCAGATCTTGGATGGAAGTTGTCTTGAAAAGTCCACTTTTACATGGACATGATCATTGGGTTGAAAGGTGTGGGAACCTCGCTTATCCCTTACAATCATTCAACCAAAAAACTACACTATCTTCTCCATGAATGCTAAAAAATGCTTAGGTATACAAGGGAATTCCATCTATAGTGGATATTTATGTTGAGATGTGTACTTTGGGATGAAGGTTTCACACCAAGATTGCACATAAGCGAAGATACCAACAATCACCATACTCTGTTCAAAACACCTCTTGTGCTGCTTCCTCTTTATCCAACACTACATAGACGAATTCCTTGTGAAGCCTCCAAGGGGGATACCACCTTCTAGCCTAGGGGACCCTAGTTATAAAACTACTTTTTATAGAGGTCTTGCTCCAAGAACATCGATCTTAAAAAGTGGAGGATGATCCTCTTCAATTGATTAGCAACAAGTTTCACTACTTCATCAAATGAAAACTCTATATCGAACTCCCCCAATTATAGTGGAAAGCTTGATTGCAATAAAGAGGAGTCGCCTTGACAATCAATGAGAAAATTCTTCTCGGAGAGGGATTTTGAAGGATGAGAGAATCCATCTAACCCTTGGTTTTGTTTATGGCTATAAGTGAGTGATATTATCCATCTTGGGATTCTCCAAGGCAAGCTCAAAAGGGAACTCTATATGAACTCTGTGATGCTTGATGGCTGACTGCTTGAAATAGAAGAGTTTCTTTTTCCAAGCCACTTATTGATGTCATTGTCACTACCAACACTGGGCCAATCCTCTAAATGCCCTTAAACAACTAGGCTTGGAAAAATTTGAAAACCACCACCCCTAGTTCTGCATTGAACAAAAGGTTATTGGAAATAAATTGCAAATCCCTGGTGGAGAGACCATTACAACCATCATTTTTGGGCCTCAACTTCAACCAACAATGCTTTATCTTCTTGCTTCATAGCATCAGTCACCATGATTTATGTTTGGAGACTCCAAATTGGCCAAGGCGTCTTTGTTAGAATTCAACTTTTGAGGGCATCCACACCCACAAGCAAAGCCCAAATCCACACCATGAAGAATACACCTGTGAAAATTGCAAAAGACACCCATGAACAAAGATGCTCCTTGTGAGGGCATGTTGGGATCTCGACCACTTCACAAGCAAAGATATACCCCCAAAGCCTTCACTAGGAGAAGTTATGAATAATCTTGTAGGTTTCCCTGAGAGAAGAATGCACCATAGAAAGAAGAAAGTCACGCGGGTAAGGAGAGTCATGTGGCAAGGAAGCACCACAATGCATAGAGGCCTGAATCCACTCCAAACAACAACCATGACACTTAAAGAAGGACCACAACACACAGAGAGACTAAGGTCATGGATAAGAAAGCGCCCCACAATGCACAAAGATAGTAATTTCATCCACAATGCACCAAATCCACACCACAACTACAACACCTGCTATTCAATACCACACCACAACCATGGCACTCGCTATTCAACACCAATCCATAACCATGAAACACTTAAGCAATTGAGACCCTGCAGGGCCATGGACACTGTCCATTGTCCTCCTATCAGAACCCACTTCTTTTGCCACCTCCAACCTTTAAAGAGACTTGCTGCTATATGTTCACTATTCATTCCATATCTTTCAAAGGAACTGGTATTGACTTAAAAGGTAAATGAGCATTAGTCTTACTTCTTACAAGAATCCCAATCTCTGGGACTCATAAGCTTTAATTGCAATGTTGATCCAATGTATCAATTTAAATGCCAGAATCAACACGACATTACCTGTACATTTTTGTCCAGTAAATTTCTGATGCCTTTGCATGAACTTGGTACAATGATTTTGAAGTCAGAACATATAATTTCAAGAACAAAGTGGTTTCATAGAAAAACAATAATGCTTTTAATTTCTGTTCTTTAGATCAACACATATGAGAAAAGATGTAAACAGATCTAAATTAAATTCAGAATATAAACAAAATTTTTGAGCATAAAAACAAACCTTTAGCTTACCTCCTGGTCAATGAAGGATGTACTTGTCACATTTGTGGATGTAGACCTCTTGAATATGCTCAGAAAATTAGTTTAGGTTCATGGATCAAACATCTAGGGTTTGATCTCTGTCATATGGACTGAAGGACAGTTTTGCCAAGGTATAGACCACAAAAAGGATGTTGTCCACAGTTGAGACAACATCAACAAGTACTCCACAAGTTGAGATAGAAAAAGCACCACAAAAGGAAACAACAAGACTTCCAAGAAGGGAACAACAATACCCTCCACAACTTATAAGGGAACAACAATACCCTCCACAACTGAAACAATAAAACCCTCCACAGAAATGAAAGACAACACTGGGATAAACCAGACGACAAGTATAGAACACCCACAGGAGCCTCAACTCAACTAGCGACAACCAAGAGGAGGGGCCGCGACTCTCATACATAGATCTGGCAGCCCATAAAAGGGGCCACAACACCTGTACTCAGGTCCTTGGCTCTAGTAGGCAGGTCCGACAGCCAAGGGAGGCACCACTTGCACCTCATACATCAACATACAACAAGATGAAGCTCCCAGCGAACAACCAGACCAAGCAAAATACCTTAGAACTGAAACTGATAAACCAAAGGAGAGGCTGCACCAACACAAAGAGAATAACTAAGGTAGCCGCAACTATAGGAGAGTGAGTGTATAGAAATGCTAGAGGGTAGGGTTCTTTTTATAGCTAGGGAGAGGGGTTAGGGCTAATATAAAATATAATTAAATATCGACAATTTCATTAATATAAATATTAATTAAATGTCAATTAATATTAAAGTAAATTATAAAAACCCCCACCACATAAAACAAGAGGACATGCAAAGGGGGAACCTTTTAAGACAAAGTCAAGGGGGGTCCATAATGACAAAACATGTCCACATGAGTCTCATAATGACTTRTAAACTTTTATCATCACTGCATAAGAGGGTACATCAACAATGTGGTCATGTCCATCTTCATAGGCACTCCTAGGTCTCATGGACCATCCCGGGAGAGAGGAAGAGGATCAYACATCAACACATCTTGGTAWTWCACCAAGATCTACCTGGTCMAAGACYARGTTGCCCCAGAACACATCTGGGGGCCCTAGAACACATCTAGGGTCTTATCCACCAAGGTACAAKACCAAGGATCAACCCATGCATTAAGCAAGGGTTCCCTGGAACACATCTAGGGGCCCTAGAACACATCTAGGGACTTATATCAACCACCAAGGAACACATCCAAGGATCAATCCAAGCACTAGGCAAGGATTCCCTGGAACACATCTAGGGGCCCTAGAACACATCTAGGGATTTACTGCTTAGTCCAAGACTAAGAACCCCGGTCATGTACTGGGGGCCCTCACTAGGGTCTTTTTCCATGGCTCTCATTGCTTGGTCTCATACCAAGAAACCCCAGGAGTGTACTGGGGGCCCTAGTCCTCAGCTAGGGTCTTATTCCATCCTCCCGGAGAATGGCTTTTGCAGCTGCACTAATTTCAACACTTCTAATCTTACCTATAGAGATAAATTATGCATTTTGGCCTTGGGTTTGAGATTAATGTAAAGGGTAACCTAAATGATGTAATGTTCCCATTTTTGGATTCCCCTGCCTTGCAATCAGAGGGAACTTTATGAGTTTATGTTAGCTTGATCGGAGGAGTAAAAGGAGGAACAGTGAGCTCGGGCAATTTTGAGGAGTTATATGGGGCCCATGCGAGCTCGGGCAATTTTGAGGAGTTATATGGGGCCCATGCTAGCCCATTCACCATCTTTTATCATCAGGATCATTTCCGCATAGTTCGCTTTTGGTTTCGTGGCATTCCGACGATTTCTGTAATTTTGGGTTATTATTGAGCATATTTTAATTAATTACACTGAAGGTGCTATTTGGAGCTTGTTTCTTGGAGGAACACCTTAGTGTAATAGCTTGTTGGAACCGAGACGAAAATATCTACAGGAGAAGATGACAAAAAGTGACTTTCAGTGCCCGGAGAAGTTATAAGGGTGAATTAATCACTTTTTGAAGTAAGAAGGATCATTAAATTAATAAAGTGATTTTATGAAGAAATATTAAAGATGAATTAAAAGTCACTGGAATGGAAAAAGGTGAAAGGGCGGTATAAAAGAGAGATAGGGGCTTCTATTCTCTCATTATGTTGATGATCATTTTCACTTGTATCTTTGAGCTCTTGCAACTTGAACATTTTGAGGGTTTTGAGTGAACAAACCCTAGAGATCAACAAGGAGGTGAAAGATTCCTTTGTTCCTGATCCAAGCTTGGTCAAGGTGGTGAAAGATTCCACCCTCACCATTCTATTTCAGTTTTAGATCCATTTCTTGCATTGTTGGTAAAGGAGGGCGCAACTGTTGGAGGATTCTGCAGAGAGGGCGCACTGTCCAATAGGAAGGAGTTCGACTTGGCTTTTGGGAGTGAGATCTTGAAGAGATCTGAGTTGGTTTGTGTTTGGCTCACCTGGAGCGACTTTTCTTGGCACCCTTGGGGGTTTCTAACATCCATATTATTTATTCTCAGAGTTGAGGCAAATTTACTGAAGGAGGACACTCTGGGGGTTTGAGATCCAGTGATTTGTGGTCAGATTTGACATCTACAGCCATGGGAACTTCTCATATAAGTTAGCCATCATCAAATCTACATGATTGCAGCCATTTCATGAAGATTTTACATCAGATTTATTGTGCATATTTCAGCAGGACGTAAGCAACAAGGAGGGACGTAAGCAACAAGGAGGGCACATTTCTTGGTATGGGAATTGTGGATTTTGCATAATATAACATCTCTTTTGGGCAGCCATCATTAGGGGATTGAAAATGAGGATCATTGACACTATTTCCTTGCCTTTTGGAGCCATTATAGGCCAATAAAGTGGCTTTTATATTACTTGTATCAGATCTGGAAATTACTATCATTGGAAAGCCATTTATAATAAATAAACAAACAAGGATTGGGTGGAGGTATTTGTGCTTTTCCTGTGTATTACTTGTCATTTAGTCTTATGTTTATTCTAGTCTATGTTCCACTTGAATTCATGTTGTTTTATACAAGTTAAACTCAAAAATATGGATGGAAATGCAAGCTACAACCATGTTACGCAAACTGTTTGACATAATGCCTTAATGAGAAAAACAGTCATATACATAACAACAAGCAAATAATCATAACAACAGACACTTCGAGGTTCTAAGGTTGGAAATCATCCCATGGACCCTCTAAACACATCGGTAATCCACCTTGAGAGTTGGGACAACAAGAGAGTTGATTTTCCCAAGGCCTTTGAGCAAACACATTTAAGTGTTTGACGAAAATCCTCAATCACATAGATTTGATTTTTACATCAGATTTGGTTGGGGATATTACAGTGGTATCAGAACAGAGATTCCTCCCATCTTGAGGGGTCTTCATTCAATAAGGAGAATTTTTTTTTGAGCAGTGGTATCTTTTCAGTGGTCTAGGAGGATGGATACCCAAGAAAATCTTAGGGTAAAAGTTTGGCAAGAATTGCAAAGAATATCAGAACAAAATAAGAAGAAAATTGCAACATTGAGAGAGTGGATGTTAGAACAATGTAAGAAGGAATTTTCTAGCAGACAATAATTTGGAGAAAACACTTGTTGAAATTTAGGAGCACAAGTCTCAAAATTGGCAAACTTATCAAAAGAAAGAGGAAAATAGAGCCAAGGCTATCATGGCAATGGAAACGTCATTGCATGTAAGTGAATTGACAGGCCCACAGATTGACTCCGGGAATGAGAATACACCAATCCATGATGAGGATGTGTGCGATGAGGATGACAGGATAGCAGCATTGGACACACCATCAAAGGGCCGTGACATGAGAACATGTGGTATACAGGAGGATAACACTTCAGATCATGAGGAGGTAGCATCTTGGCCTTGTGATGGGATTCAGGATGATTTGGGTGTAGATACACCTAAGGGCGTTGGAGCATTGACACAGGATGATTCATCTTTGGAGTAGGGACTCACCTTATAGGGTGTGCATATGGGTGATGATAAGAGTAGTGCAACGAATGTCGGTGAGTATGATGACGAGGATTCCACATTTGATGTTAGGAGTGGTAGTGGTGAGTCGGTATGTCAGCACGGTAGAGATGTTGGCTCGTATGAGTCACATTATTTGGCAGGGAAGTTGAAGGTTAGTGAGGATATGATCGTCACAACCATGAGACATCTTGATGACACACATGCATTGATGGCAGATTGTTGTTGGAGAGCTTCAAGGGCACACAATAGTTTGGGAGGAGAACCACCCCTTGCAGATTTTCAAACGTTTAGAGAGGCAATGGTAGTAATAAAGTCTAACTACCTACACCTACTTTTTGATAGAGATCATCTTCTCATGCTTGGTGAGATGTACCGAGATGCGTTTAAAGGAGAGGAGGAGGAAGTTGACAGACTTACCCAGGAGCTTGAGATTACCCAGGATTCCTTGAAGAGCATGCAAAGGACCCTTCAAAAATCAAGGATGCAGGTTGAGCAACTTTGTGTAGAGTTGAGTGGGGCACATCCCTCATCCTCCACATCAGACAATCAGTCATGTATGATAGCCATATTGCGGGATGATGTGAGTGGCATTTATTATTTGATGGAGGAGCCTCGTGTGATGGTTGAACATGAGGAGCATTCAGGTTTGCAGGCGTTTGCAGATAGGTATGACCCAGAGATTTTTGATTTTTTGTATTATGGGGATCAAGAGATGCTTCTTTTGGAGAGCCCATTGAAGGCTCAAGTCATGATCACCGATGGGACAATTGAGCATATACCTTGTGGATCAACCAATAGGGAAGTATATGCGTCCAGAGATTGTGGGGACAAGTGTATTACAGATGAGGACATATCCATTTGGGATCCAAGTTCAGTTGACACTAGTCTAGCTTTTGATATAGTGACACATATAGGATACAAAATGATATGCAGTGGTATGCAGTGGTATGCAGTGGTGTGCAATGGCGTACTGTGTTATGTAGAGGGGTACAATGATACATAGTGGGAGACAATGGAGTTCAGGGGAGAGTCATACTCTCACTTGATGGAGCATGGATGGTCCAGAGGAGGACGATCCACTCTTCTGCGGCAGTATAGGGACTTTGCAGGATGTACTCTTAGTAGCAGTGGTATTTGTGATGATGGAGGGAGTATGGTTGACCATCTATGTGGGGAGATGCCTTTGGAGGCATGCCACGGTATGGGAGTAGCATGGAGTCTGAGAGACTATTCAGATAGTTCATTAGTGCATGGGGATGAATTCCATGGAGTGGTACACTCCTCGGAGATTGATCTCTGATTGGAATATCAGGAATATCACCCGTGCAGGATTGGTGAGCAAGATAGACACGGGACTATTGTTAGGTGTCCTTATGAGTTTTTGGTCATATCCTTGGGATTGACCAACACACCTACCACTTACCATATTTTCTTACAGTTGTAGAGATTTCTGTTTCTGTTCTTTGATGCTCTCAGCATATATAGCAGGACATGGGAGGATCCCTTGAGACAATTCAGTGAGACAAGGGGCATTATAGACACAACAGGGAGTTTTTATTTAGGGCATGTGGTCAGTGCACAGGATGACAAGGACAGATTGAGGGATGGTATGATCTACTATAGAGGTGACATATTTATCCCTTGAGGCCACACTTAGGGAGATGATCGTGAAGGCAATGCATGATGCACCTTCGGTAGGAATTTTCGGGGACTTGTATGAGCATGAGGTACCACATAGGGCAGAGCTTCTTTACTGGACGATGTCTAGACTCCAGGTGTGGTTAGAGTACATTATCAGGAGTAGGGATAGCAGATTACTCTGTGTGGTTTGGCAGGAGTGTGACAGATTTGCATGCATGGAGTTGATTCCTAGTATCTGGTTTCCATCGATTGTTTGCATACAAGGATTAGAGATGAGGCTCGACTGGATTCCAATAGTTATCAGTGTAGCACAACAACAGTCAGCAGGCCTTGGGAGTGATGGACTTCCAATTCTTTGGTGGGATCCAGGCATTCATTTGAGTGATCGATTGCTTCGGATGGTGATGATGATTGATAGAGTTGTGACAATGATTGGTTTGCTCTATGTTTGGGATGTCGATAGTGGGGAGGTTGAGACTTACTCTATATGTTGGGATAGACTTTCCTTCCTGATACCCGGGATTGAGGTTGGTAGTGGATTTGTAGATTTAGACTTCACCGGGACACCTTTGTAGGGGATGATTCAGGATAGTGGTTTCAATCCATTCTGGGATTCCTGCTTTGGGCTCTGGAGAGGAGGATGCAGTCTGGGCATGTTGGTCCGTCAATGATGATCAGAGTGGTGCAACAACAACATGGTGGTTCCCTTCTAAGATTAGTTTGGGACCCTAGGATTACATTGTTTGACAATTTAGCTATTGTTAGAGATAAGAGAGCCGGTTCTGATTTTTAGGAGTTTACTCTTGGGATTTCATGGGTTGACAGTTGGGCAGTTGAGAGAATCAACCATTACTTTTAGGAGCTTATACATATGGAGCTTTGGATTGGTGTCTCACATGGGACATTCTATGAGGGGTAGACTGAGTATTTACAGTATATATTTTCTCTATTGATCGGTGGTCTTCATGAGGTCTCTTATGTGAGTACATTGTAGGACAATATTGTGGGTGATAGGTGCTCCATGCCTATCAGATTGGTTTGGGATCCAGGGATCACTCTTAGTTTCAGTTGGGTTAATCTTGTTGATCATAGGGTTGTGATGGCATTGCTCGAGGACAAGTAATCTTTGGGAAGGGAGGACTGTAATGTTCCCATTTTTGGATTCCCCTGCCTTGTAGTTAGAGGGAACTTTATTAGTTTATGTCAGCCTGACCAGAGGAGTAAAAGGAGGATAACAATGAGCTTGAGAAATTTGGAGGAGTTATATGGGGCCCAGGCTAGCACATTCACCATCTTTCATCATCAGGATCATTTTCGCATAGTTTGCTTTTGGTTCCGTGGCATTTCGACGATTTTCGTAATTTTGGGTTATTATTGAGCATACTTTAATTAATTACACTGAAGGTGCTATTTGGAGCTTGTTTCTTGGAGGAACACCTTAGTGTAATAGCTCGTTGGAATTGGGATGAAAATATCTAAAGGATAGGATGATAAAAAGTGACTTTCAGTGGCCGAAGAAGTTATAAGGGTGAATTAATCACTTTTTGGACTAAAAAGGGTCATTAAATTAATAAAGTGATTTTATGAAGAAATATTAAAGATGAATTAAAAGTCACTTGAATGGAAAAAGGTGAAAGGGGGGTATAAAAGAGAGATAGGGGCTTCTATTCTCTCATTATGTTGATGATCATTTTCACTTGTATCTTTGAGTTTTGGCAGCTTGAACGTTATGAGGGATTTGTGTGAACAAACCCTGGAGATCAACAAGGAGGTGAAAGATTCCTTTGTTCTTGATCCAAGCCTGGTCAAGGTGGTGAAAGATTCCACCCTCACCATTCTATTTCTATTTTAGATCCATTTCTTGCATTGTTGGTAAATGAGGGTGCAACTGTTGGAGGACTCTGCAGAGAGGGCGCATTGTCCAATAGGAAGGAGTTTGATTTGGCTTCTGGGAGTGATATCTTGAAAAGATCTGAGTTGGTTTGTGTTTGGATCACTTGGAGCGACTTTTCTTCGCACCTTTGGGGGTTTCCAACATCCATATTATTTTTTCTCAAAGTTGAGGCGAATTTACTGAAGGAGGGCTCACTGGGGGTTTAAGATACAGTGATTTGTGGTCAGATTTGACATCTACAGCCAAGGGAACTTCTCATATAAGTTAGCCATCATTAGATCTACAAGATTGCAGCCATTTCGTGAGGATTTTACATCAGATTTATTGTGCATATTTCAGCACGGCGTAAGCAACAAGGAGGGCACATTTCTTGGTATGAGAATTGTGGATTTTGCATGATATAACATCTCTTTTGGGAAGCCATCATTAGGGGATCGAAAAGGAGGATCATTGACACGATTTCCTTGCCTTTTGGAGCCATTATATGCCAATAAAGTGGTTGTTATATTACTTATATCAGATCTAGAAATTACTATCATTGGACAACCATTTATAATAAATAAACAAGCAAGGATTGTGTGGAGGTATATGTGCTTTTGCTGTGTATTACTTGTCATTTACTCATATGTTTATTCTAGTCTATGTTCCACTTGAATTCATGTTGTTTTATACAAGTTAAACTCAAAAAAATGGATGAAAATGCAAGCTTACAACAATGTTATGCAAACTGTTTGACATAATGCCTCAATGAGAAAAACAGTCATATACATAACACCAAGCAAATAATCATAACAACAGACACTTCGAGGTTCTAAGGAGGTTGGAAATCATCCCATTGACCCTCTAAACACATCAATAATCCACCTTGAGAGTTGGGACAACAAGAGAGTTGATTTGCCTAAGGCCTTTTGAGCAAACACATAGATCTGATTTTTAAAAGCACTCTAGATTGACAAATTAAAATGTACTCTTGAGTTTTGTGGCATTAGTACGTTGGAATGATGGAGCCCAATAGCTTCCAAGGGATCTATGTTCATTTTGAGTGCTCACCAACAGAGGTTTAATCCAGTGTTACAGTTGTTTACTTGGATAGGTTTCTTTGTAAGCATTTATAGATGTGACTTAAAACTGGTTGATGAATTTGGGCAAAATGTTACGGAACTTTATAGTGCCAGAAGAGAGTATGTTGGTACTTTGCCAGTTATTACTTTCCTCTATACAAAAACTTGACTGAGAAGGTTGTATTTTATTATATTTAGTCTGAGGAACTTGATGGCTATGTACCCGAGTTAGTTGATTGGGTATTTTTATTTTTCTTGTGATTTAATTTCTCTATGATAAGCAAGCAAAGTTAGGTTTCAATTCTCTGTAAGAGAGTTGATGGATGGGTCATTTTGTTGTGTGAAGTGTTATCACAAAATCTAGCACTTGTGCAAAGCCTTCACAAGATGCTTGACTAGTGTAACATATGGATGTAATTGCCACTGTCACCTAGGCAAGTACTTCCCTTGTTTTAGTGAAAGATAGAGATCCAACACAAGGGAGGATACCCTAGCAACCTCAAGGGATCCTATAGCAAGGTAAGGGAAAGTCTATGGCCCCCTATATTGATTGCTTGATTAGCTAGGGTTGAGTTAAAGGGCAAGGTCAAAGTGAGTAAGACAAAGTAATTAACATATGAGCGTGTAAGGCGTTATTAAGACAATTGAAGATGTTATCTAAGTTAAGAAAATGAATTAAATGCCCCGAAACACTAGCTATCAAGAGAAAAATGAAAATTGAAATAAGCTTGCAAAGAAAGACTATATGTTTAAGCATGTAACAAGTTTATAAGAACAACAATATACCAGCTCTAATATCAACACTAAAGTGGATGAAGATAAGCCAAATATCAATGAAAAGAATTGTAAACCATTCAACAATGATTGCATGAAATAAAGAGCTTGAAACTATGCTAGTTGAGTGCGATATGATTAAGCCATGATGGTTGAAAATGCAATTATTGCAGCAATGACTATGCTAGAGATGATTCCAAACAGTTAATACAAAGCATTAGACTATGAATGCTAGGGAATGAAGATGCAAATGCAAAATCCTAAAGCTAACACAAATCGTTGGGAGAGAGAGAGAGAGCTAAACTAGGGTTTTGTATCACTTGCAAATGAGAAAGACTAGTGCTGTTCTGAATCCTTGGGCATATGGAGTCAATGCAATACCTTTATTGGAGGCTAAAGGAAAGAGAAGATGTGAAGATTAGAAACCCTAGGATTATACCATCATAAGCCTAGGTTAATCTTCTAGGAAAACAAACCATAAGATTTATATAATAATAAACCCTAGGTGCTGTCCCACTTTTACTAGAGGATCTAGCAAGGATATGAAGTGAACTAGGTTAAACCCTAAAATTTATACAATCATAAATCCTAGGCTTTAACCAAGAAAAAGAGACAAGGTTAGGGGGATGTACAATCACAATCCCTAACTTGACCCTAAATGCTTTCCCAAATTTAAGATGGATACACAAGGGAAGGGGATAAGCAATCTTAATCCTTCCTTAGGGTTTCAAACAAAAATTGCTCAAGGAAACAAGATAATGTGCAACTATTAACCATCTAATAGAGCATTCACCAAAATATACCAAGAACAAACACTTAAACTTGGAAAGAACACTTACTATGCCAAGTTGCTATGCATGAGGAAACCCTAATTTATGCAAGATAAGTTCACAAGGGAAATATTTCCATTCTCATCAGATGAGCATGCCGGATTTCTGTGGGTGCAGTGCCATCAGAACAACCCCCTCCTCCGAGATATCTACATTGCAGTTTGCTACTTCCCCCCAGTCTCGTTGCACTTTGCTCTTCACAGGGAGTCTGAGGGGGACCCTTTCCTTGATCTCTATGCAAACATTTCCCACTATTCCACTCTTGGGGAAGTCATCCTTTTAGGTGACTTTAATGGCCGCACCAGAAACATACAAGTATCCCTTCATGACAGAGCTGAGGATGCACTTTCCCTCCAAGAGTTAGAGCTAGAGTTCGTGGACCTTCATAGGAGGTTGTAGGACAGGTATGGGCCCCTCACAGGTTATGGGAGACACCTTTTGTAGCTAGGTGAATCCCATGGCTTATTGATCCTGAATGGGCTCGCTTGTTTTTCGGGTTCAAGGGATTTTACTTGCTTCCCCCATAGTGGGGGGGCCAACGTGGTTGACTATGTCTTGGCCAACCATGATCTTTTCCCACATATCCAACACTTCTCTATGTCCTGCCTCCCTTCGGCAAACCACGCCCTCCCCACCTTCTCCCTCTCTAGATCCGCACCCCCACCCCACCCCTCTACCCCCCGCACCACCTTCCTTTTTGATGGTGATTACACCAACTCCTACACCACCCACCTTAAGGAGCTTCTCCCCCCCATTTCCCACTTCAAATCACTAGACGCAACCACATCCAAATACAAGATAATTTCCACGATCCTTGTGGAGGCAACCCTTGATTCCTACCCCCACTCTACTTGTTAACACACCCATAAGCCTACCCCTGGCTCCTGTCCCATGAATTGCTGGTTCGACAATGAATCCAAATCCCTCCACAAGCAGCTTTGTCTCACTGTCACACATGACCCAACTTCCTCCATGTTGACCACCTATTTCGACTAGGGGGTCAACTCCATGTGCCATGCAGCTATGTACTTGATGGTGTAACAAAGTTGAAGACTTTCTTGTTCTACAAGGCAATTTTTGCCCCCAGCACGTATTTTTGTAATCGGAATGTCCGCTCCCCTGCGTGGGATAATAATGTAATGGGTCTGCATGGATCATATTTTAGGTTAGTTGCCTAGGACTTTATCATTAGGAAAGTCTTTTCATCGAGTGTTTTTTATCCTTAGGTAATTGATTTGGCCTAACCAACCATTTTAATTACCCTTGAGTTTTTCACTCACAATAATCCTCCAAAGTGGTGAAAGACGTTCTAATGATCGAGCCCAATGGGTGAATAGGGTCTAGGAATATTGCAAATGACCATGCTAGACATCTCTTAGAGTCTTGCGGAATTTCGTAGAGTCTAAGTAGTTTTTTTTAATTTTTTAAAACTTACTTAGTTAATGGTAATTTTAATTAATTTTGATGTAAAAATTAGGTCCTAGGGGATTTTGATAGGGGTGTGAGTACTCAAAAGAAACAGAATGAGACCCCCTACACCCTTGGACCAAGTTTCAGCTCAATTAGACAAGTTTTTCTAGGTCATTGACCATGAGGAGTCCAAGTCAGTCTTGAGTCAACAATTTAATTGCTTAATTTGGCTAAGTAAAAAACGCCAAAAATTGTAATATTAGCAAAAAGGTTAGAGAAAGAGTGGGAGATGATGCCTAACCCTTTTCCTAAGTTAGAGAAACACTTTTCTAACTTAAATCAAACCCCCCACACCTAGCCACTCCCTCACTTCACTCATCCCCCTAGGGAAGTTGCACCCCCTTTGGTGAGAAAACCACCCAAACTCAAAAAATAAATGAAATAAACACCTAAGCTCTAAAAGTGTGCCCCCCTAGTGACTCAACATGATGTTTGACTTGTCAAAAAGGTGTTTTTCTTCACACCCTCAACCCTCACAAACCTTAGCCTACCAAAACCCTAAAAGTGCACCCTCCTTGAGATCTTGGCTTCTTTTGGGTGAGTGACACTTGGAGCTCATCCAAGAGGGGTCACTCTTGCCTCCTAGGTATAAAAGAATGCCTACCCCTCCCTCATTTCACATCTATTCTCAATGTATTGTTACAATGCCCAAATCTCTCCCACTCTTCTCTCTCTTCCATATTGCTCTCTTTCATTTCTCAAGTTTGTAGCAAGTATTTGCTCAAGCTTGCTTCTAATAAAATAAATCTTTGGAGGAAATTGTTGGCATTGAGAGTCTTCTTGGTGCTTGGATTGGATCTACATTGGACTTGTATTTTGGTTATCTTTGAGTTTTTGCTTATAGATTTAGTGTAGGAGATCCAAGCAAAGTATTTTGCTTGGATAGATATATGGTAGTATTGCCATAGATATTATGTGAAGTAGTTTCCTTTGTTTAGCAAATTATTTTGTTAATATTTTTGGATCTACTCACCTCTTTCCTTGTCTTGTAGCTTGATCTCTTTTACTTGTAGGTCACTAAAGGTTGGAAAAAGATAAATTTCAGATCTGAAAATTTATCCCCTCACCTACTTAAAACCCTCTTAAGATTTCTGTTATTTTCATTCATGTTTCTCTAACAATTTTGGGTATATTTCTGTCATAGAATATGTGTCATTTAATCTATTATATGCTGTTTTTATTGCTAAAAATTTCTGGTTACTTCTAACAGAAAGTTTTCCAAGTTTATTGGTTGTTTTGTAGCTTTTCCAGCAAGTTTTACTTGCTGTTTTTCTGCAGATTTGAACTAGTTAAGGGGAGATGTTGTCCATTTGGGGCCACAAATCATCAAGAAACAACCTCCCAAGTAAAGGGTATTGGATACCCTCTTCTTCTTCTACATTCTACATTGTAAGCAAGCCAAAAGAGAGTTTCTTGGGCTTGCATTTCTCAAGCTTTTAAAAATTTCTGTGTTTTTTATTATTTTTGCCTACAACTAGCAGAGAGGCTTGGCTTTGCCACCCATGCTAAATCGTAAGGTCAGGATTTAGAAGTTATTTTCTATTTTAAGCTTTTATTTTTGTTGCCCCAGTTGTCCTTAAGGCAAGGTTGTGTGGCTAGGTTTACTTGCTTATTATTTCAAGTTAAACTCTTTTATTTCCATATCCACTTTGGCACAAAATCGATAGGCTAGTCCTCCTCCTTGTGCCTTAGTTGAGGTTGCTCATTTTTATTTCAAGTATTGTTTGCCCCACTTGTCCTTAAGACAAGTTTGATTGGCTAGGATTGTCATTTACTTTCCAAGTTATTTTATTGCATTCTTTAATTCTTTTGCCTACACCTAGCAAAGAGGCTTGACTTTGCACCCATGCTATATTGTAAGGCTTGTCTATAGTTTAGCTAGCAATTCTTCATCTTGTCTATAATTGTTTAATCTCTAGTTTCTCATCCTTTACTTGTTTATCTTACAAAGTCATTACATTGTTATCTATTGCTTAAGTTGTGCAACTATCTAATTAGTTAATTTATTTTGTATCTTAAGCATAGATCTTACACTTCACAATTCATTTTCAAGTAGTTCATAGTTGCACTCTAGACTAGGAGGTTCAATTTATCTAGTCTAATTAGGCACTTTGGACTGGTACAACTTTTGCCACCAAAAAGAAGGCTTGTGGAAGCTACAGGGGGTGCTAAGTCAAGGATGACTTCACGACACTAGGTGTCCCTCTTGCTTGAGCGCCCAAGTTTTCCCGGTTGACCTGTGGAGCTAGGGTAGGGCCTTGTTTTCCCTACTTTTTGAGCACCCAACAATCATTTTGGCCAAAGTGGTAAGAGTCTAGGGGTAGTCACATAGCTTAGGTTGGTTTCACATTAGCTTAGCCCCCCCTAATCAAAGAGACTCTTAAAACTTTTCTAAAATTTATCTAATACATTACACAACACTTGCACTTTATTTTCAGTATCCTTTAAGTTGCGTAAACCTTGTTGTTCAAGGTCTCTTTAACATGCTTATGGTTTAATTCATCTCTACTTTTCATTGCAAGCATTTCATTTCAAGTTGTGCAAACCTTGCTGTTCAAGGTCTCTTTTCTTATGCTCATGGTTTTAATTCACTAGCTTTCCATTTCAAGTTGAGCATTTGCTTTCAATTTCATTGTGGTTGAGGTGGTTTCCCTGTTCAAGGGCAAACTGCCATCAAGTTGCGCACCAGCTCTTTGGGGCACTTGGTGAGTGGTTTCCCCCATTGCTTCAGAAGTTGCGCACTTCCTCTTGTTGACTCTCTCATCTCTAGAAGTTGCACACTTGCTCTTTCTTTCAAAATTTTCAAGTTACATGCTTAATAGTTAGTTTTTGAGTTCATTAACTTTAGTTCTCTCTTGTTGTACATCTTTCTAACTTATCTTTGTTATTGTTTATATTGTAATTTACATGTACTTAGTGTATTGGTCATTGTTTTAATTCATCTTGTAACTTGGTGTAAAGCTATTCTTTTGTAAGTAGATCTTTTAATCCTTGTAATTTTTTGTATAGACTTAGTTGATTGCTTACCCAACTGTAGGCACTAGTCTTAGTTGACCTTAGGGAAAGGATTTGACTGTCATTTGAAATTGTGCATTGGATTGTTGCTTGCCATATAGGTTAGATTTCCCCCTAACTTAACAAAACTAAAATTAACTCCTAGACTTCACTAAAAAACTCACATAGTAAATAGGGTCTACCCCCCTTGGCTTCCCTAGGAGTAAGTCTAGACGGAAGAAGTCCAAATCGAGGTGACAAGTGGGTTTGGACTTAGACATTGTGCCTCCAAGGACACACTTAAGTGGATTGAGACTTTTCCACGTTTGCAAGTGTGTATAAGGACGACAACATCTTTGGCGCCGTTGCTGGGGACAAGTTTTTTATCCTTGGTCTAAATGACTTAACTTAATTTATTCTTTTAAAAACTAAGTAGTAAATTTCTCCCTAATTTTTTTTAACTTAGGTTGGTTTTTCATTATTTGCTTACTCTCCAAGTGGCGACTCCATCTGAAAATTCTTTGAGGTATACTACTATGAGCACTTCACAAGGGGCAAAGACTTGACTTCAAAGGTAAGTATAGGTAAGTAGGTAGGCATTTGCATTCATTGTATATACCATCTGCAGATCATGCTAGAGTAGTTGTATTTCCATTTGTATATATGATTGCTTACTTGTATTTCATTTTATCATGTATGAGCCGGGGGTGATATCACCACCCCAAGAGATTACTAATCATTTTTTGTTGAGATCTAGCAGGTCACAGGTCATGCCAAAGATGCTGAGGTTCTCATGCGCTCTACAGTGAGCACATGTCGTCGAGTTGGAGCCAGATGTTATCCCCTATCATAGGGATAACTAAGGAGATTATGTCTCGAGGCCCACATATCCTAGACATGGAGTATCGAGAGCCATATGACTTGAGCTTGGCTCTGGAGGGCCTATTTTTTCTTTAGCGCCTCCGATCTATCAACAACAGTAGCATCCATCCCATTGGCCTGGTTCTGAAGTAGCGGTGGGTCTTGCTCCATGAGGTAATGAGTCCGGGTATCATGGTATGTGTCACTCTGATTCTCAAAACATTTGAATATGTGCATTGAATTCTCTTTTGTTTCATGACGTTTGCTTGGAAATTATGCCCTTTGACTTGTCCATACTTGGGGGGGATGACAGAGTGCCCTAGTAAGTTGGTTCCCTTAGGGATGAGTTGCCACTGGGTGGGTCTATGAAAGGTCATCGTCCATTCCTTCCATACTTATCACTTTTCATCATTATCCCTCTCATCTGTCCCCTACATTGGTTCGGGTATTGGGTTTGCCAAGCTAGTAAGGGTTGTACCTTGCCTTGTGGGAAGAAGGGGTTAAAGGCCTAGAGGGTAAAAGTAGCTGGCAAAAGTTAAAAGCCAAGATGAAACCTTGAGATGCTTCGCCCAGGGATTCCCGAGAAAGCAATAAAGGGCTTCTCAACAAGAAAAGGGGACTCGTAAAATAAAATAAAACTCAAGGCCTAGTTGGTGGATAGGAGGTCTTATCATGAGTCAACTTATTAGGTCCATGGGCATGTAGCAGTATGACACTACTATTTATCTGGTCACCAAACCAGGGTAGTGTCTCTTGGTGGCATAACCAGGAGAAAGGGGGTCTCATCATGAGCCAACCTTCTCATTTCCGTGAAATGCTTGTGGGTGACGCTGTCACCACTGGTCACCACGCCAGGACAGTATCCTCCAACTATTCTCTTGAAATAAAAAAACAATAAGACAAAGAGTAAAAAGGCATTGAATGGGCTAGGAAACAATGGCATCCATACAAAGGTGCAACTCGCCCTCTACAGAGGCACCCACAGGTAAGACCTACATTTCCCTGTTATCATTGCACCCCTTGCCCAAACATCCCCTACACCATCTCATGCATTTACGTGACCTAGATTGGTCTTCACCTAGAAACACCCCACACCTGAGGAGGATTAGCCAATTAGGACATCTCAAGACCCTCTCCAAACTTGGATTGTTAAATAGCATAACGTCTTTGAGGATTTGTCTGGGTAAAGGGGGGTTTGATGCACATGTTTGGGTAACTTGATTATTAGATGTGATTGACATTGCTATGATCCCTGTGACTTATGAGCCCATGGAGGCCGTACTTGTTGTTGCTGCAGGACCATGCTCGACGGACAGGTACATATGGGGAGATGATTAGTTCGGACCTCCATGGGGCTAAAATCCCACCAGATGGATGCTGTGACCCCCAGCCAGGGGCAGAGAAATACCAGAGACTTGCACCGGAGAAAAGGGAGGACGTTTCACCAGCGACATTTTGGTAGGTCTGGACCTAGGGGGGTCTTGCCCTCCCACCATGACATTGGCCTTGGAAGGCCCCCGACGTCATCATATGGAGCCTTGACATCATCCAGTTAGGGTTTTGGCATGAGGATGGCTTGGTTGGCACGTGTGGCAGCTTCGGAGGCTTTTTGAGGCCTAACGTTCCAAGAAGGGGCCTAACGTCACCCTAGGAGGGGCATGATGTCATCCCCAAAAGACAAAATTAGGGTTTTTATTGCTAATTTTATGTAAAACTAGATTTTCGATGTAAACTGGCCATGTCATCCTTTTTTGACCTAAATTATAATTAAAGGTCATGATTATTGTATCAACAAGGGAAAAATCTCTTATATTTTTCATCATCTTTCACTCACACAAGTGTGAGGTCTGAAATTCGGCCCTCTTTAAGGGTTATTGGCTGAAACTAGTGATGCACACTTCTTGAAGGAAGCAAATTTTGGTGCTTTTTGGCTATTTTCTTGTGGAGGATCTTCAACTAGGGTGATTTGCTAGATTATTCTTGGTGAAGTAAGTAGAAATTATGCATTTATTTATTATGAATGAATGCTATGGTTATTTTTTATTTGTTTCATGTCTAAGATTATGAAATTGCTATCTTGAAACCCTAGGGGAATGACATGTGTTATCATCTTTTTCCCTATGATCTTCCATATGTTAAAATCTCTTGAAAGACACCTAATTTGAAGTAAATACTAGAGCCCTACCATTGTAGCACTCTAGTAACCTTACTTCCTTTGCCAATTGCATAATTTATTACATTTTGTTCAAGGAAAGAGAAAATCGCTAGGGCCTAACCCTTGTTACTTTCTAGCAATTTTCTCTTGGAAAAGGATTTTTGAGGCCTCGGGATACCAACACCTCTTTTGTCCTCTCCATCCCTTAACATATTATTATCATTTGCTACATTTCCTTTAAGAATTTGCTGCTGCCATTAGTGACTCCATTAACCCTAGAAAGGCACTAGACTACCTCTTACAAGTGGTGATTGAGCAAACAAACACTTAAACTCTTATCTTTGAACTCTTTACTAACTTGTTTTCCTAAGTTAACTTGCTGCTGTAGCAAAACATTGCTACAACCATATAAACTTGCATTAATTAGGCACATTTACCTACATAACTCATACTAGAACCAATCAAAATCTAATTGTGATAATTGCTAGTGAATCTACTAGGTAAGTGCTAGTTTGTGTATGGTTTTCTTGCACTTTTGACCATTTAAACTTGCTGCTGTTATAAAAGATAGCTACAACCATTTAACTGCAGCAAAATCTCTGCAAAAGTGCCATTAAAAGCTAGCCTATCATTGCTAATTTTGCTTGCGACAATTTACCATCAATTTGCCTAGTTAAAGTCACTTTTTATTGTCTTTTTCAAGCAATTTCAAGGCTTGAATCTTGTGGCTGTTGTAAGATATTAATTGCTGTTACAAACTGATGCATAGCTGCAAATTCACAATCAGCTAGCTTATTTTACGAAGGTTTATTGCCTTGTTCTGGGCAAGTACACAATACTTTTCATTTGCTTCATCCTTAAGACATAAAAAAAACCTCTGATTAGAGTGATCTGTGAGAGGGAAAGGGTTTCCTTGTGACTATTTGCCTTAGCCTTCTCAAACCCCCCAGGTACTGGGGACGTCTC
This sequence comes from Picea glauca, assembly GCA_000966675.3. NCBI lineage: Eukaryota > Viridiplantae > Streptophyta > Pinopsida > Pinales > Pinaceae > Picea > Picea glauca. Next base: position 59,795 of record JZKD02S1673928.1, on the reverse strand, counting down.
CCCTGGGGTAGCTTAAACATACTCCTAAATAGAAAGGGATCTCCTATTAAGGTGGCAGTGATAGGTTATTCTTAGTTACGCCAATTCTGTACCCACTTGTGTTGGGCTTTTGGGGCAAGTACAAATTGTGCGATAACATGCGCTAGTTTTAGTTGACCTTAGGGAAAGGATTTGACGGTCATTTGAAATTGTGCATTGCATTGTTGCTTGCCATATAGGTTAGATTTCCCCCTAACTTAACAAAACTAAAATTAACTCCTAGACTTCACTTAAAAACTCACATAGTAAATAGGGTCTACTCCCCTTGGCTTCCCTAGGAGTAAGCCTAGACGGAAGAAGTCCAAATCGAGGTGACAAGTGGGTTTGGACTTAGGCATTGTGCCTCCAAGGACACACTAAGTGGATTGAGACTTTTCCACGTTTGCAAGTGTGTATAAGGACGACAACACTCCCCTCGCCTCTGCCACACATATTGTCAACTCCTTTGCCGTAAAAAGTGAATGTTTCTCTCCCAGAGAAGACAAGAACTTTGTGAGACCCTCTACCACTCCCCAAAATCCTTCTGGCATGTCCTTTTCCCTAGACACCACGTCGCCCCACCTGACCTTGACCATGTTCTCCCACACTAACTCCCTTTATGATATTCTTGGACAACCTCCCACCCGCATCTCCTCCCCTCCCTCCTTATGCCACCTTTTCTCTGAGCGAGACATTAGGAGAGCAGTCAGAGTTATGAGTACCAACAGAGCAACAGATGAGGAAGGGCTTCAGGTCAAATTCCTTAAACATGGTGTCCAGTCTCTTGAGTATTATATTGCTCATTTATTTAACCATGTGGTATGTTCAAGCTTCCCCCTCTCTTGGACGAGACACATTATTCATCCAATCCACAAATTAGGGAGTAGTTTCGATCCAAACAACTATTTGACTATCATGGTGGGTCACACATTCTCCAAACTTTATGCCATAGTCTTACACCAATGGTTCTTTGAGGAGTTGGAGAGTCGACATCTCAGGGCTAGAGGACAAGCAGGTTTTCGCCTGGACTATTAGATCATTAATCACATCTTCACACTCCTGTCCATTATTGAGGAGGCTCGTCATCACTCTTTGAAGGTTCACAATGGCTTTGTAGACTTTCGAAGAGCGTTTGACACAGTTTTGAGGGAGGCATTATTCCAGAGGCTCCGTGACATTGGCATATCTGAGACCCTCCTGGTAGCTTTCTGAATGGCCAGTCAATGGAGACTCTTTACCCTGGCATGTGAAAGCAACCCCCTAGCATTGACGAACGCCAATTGGATAACTAGGTGTCTTAGCCATGCCCCATTACTGGGGCATCATACAATCATCCCAGTCGGAGGCCCCAATTCTCAAAAGGACACCGAAGGGGTGTTCCTTCCAGGTAGAGAACCCTCCTCTGCCCTTCTATTCGACAGAGAGGCAGGGCAGAGCTTTTGGTTTCATAGTTTCATGTTGTCAAACAATTGAACAAATAAAATAGATGGCTAGTGCCCGATCAGATCGATCGGGTCATGTAGGAACAAGGTTTAAATCTCCCATCATGAGGTTGTATGAGTCAGTTTTGGGATGCCTCAGGATGGCACACGGTCTTTTTGACTTCATTTAGAGTACCATCGGGTAAAACAGGATTGCCCCCTCTCGCCGACCCTCTTTGTAATTTATATTGATGAGTTGGAGTCCTTCCTCCACGAGCACATCTAGAAGGGGGATGGTTGTCTTCTACACTAGGTGGTGATTTCCTTTCTCCTATTCATTGATGACTTGGTCTTGTTGGCCTCTACCCTTGAGGGTCTGTAGAGACAGATTGGCGCATTAGCCAACTTTTGTGACCTTCGACAACTAACGGTCAACCTGGGTAAAACCAAGGTTTTGATCTTCAATGCATTGAAGAGCTCTCTTACAGATTTACATTTCTACTATTGGGGGGCAGAGATTGAGATCATCACAACTTACACTTACCTGGGAGTACAATTCACGGGGCCTTGTTTTGGTATGCGTCAAGTTCTCTGGCCTCGGCTCAGTAAAGGGTATGGTTCCTTGGCCCTCATAGAGAGACATTGCTTCCCGGGACATTTTTAGGACATCTCGTCCAAACTCTACCTCATGGAGGTGATTATCAGACCCCACAGTTCTCTATGGTTCCAAGATCTGGGGGTCGAGCTTGTTACCAACAAATTGGGCCAGGATGGAGCGAGTCCAAACCCTGCTTCTCAGGCACATCATCCGCTGCAAGTGGACAGTTCCACAGTCTATTATTCAGGCAGAGTTCAGTGTACACCCATTCCGCCTCGAGGTCATTTTTCACTTGGTCTCTTTCCTTCATAGAGTCAGGTCTTTTAGAGACTCTACCACCTAGAGAGAGTGGTACCCCTACCTTGTACTTTTCTCCTCAGAGGCTCTTGCATTGGATCCCCCCTCAGGCTGTGCACGAGGTTGGTTCTTAGAGGTGTCTCAGCTTCTCCAGTCAATGTCTATCTCCCAAGAGCGATTTCCCCCATTCAGTTTCTCCCTGGATGTGCCACACCATCTCTTGTCGACTAGACAGGTACTGAATCAGGCTATCAGAGAGGACATTTACAAATTTTACATTCAGGTCACTTGGACCTCACCTCCAATGAGCTTGGGCTCAAAGATGTCCTTCTACCTAGAGCACTTTTTGGAGCTGCGGGTTGGCATCATCGTTCACCCCTCATATTCATGCAGACATTGGATGCACTAGCTCAAGATCCTTTTGGAGTAGCTCCGGGTCGGTTCTCATAGACTCCGGATTGAGATGGACCACCATATACGGTCTGATAGGATCTACCAAATGTGCCACCTATAGGAGCCGAAGACAGAGATGCACCTCATTTTTAGATGCCCCTTATACTATGAGATCAGAGGATGCTATTACTGCCTCTATAGGGGCTCGAGGGTCTCTCTCTCTACTTTCTTTCGAGGGTCACAGCTCCCATAGGATGCTATCATTGCCTCTATAGGGATTCGGGGGCTCTCTCTCTACTTTCTTCCAATATCAGGACCAAAGATGCCTAGCCCTCTTCATCAGGGAGATCTTCAGCCACAGATCACAGTTCCTGCATGCCACGCCCCGCCTTGGGATGACCAAGACGATCACCTCATACTTTCACGTGGATCCATCAGATTAGAGAAACAAGCGACAAACAGAGTCCCAGAGTGCACCCGACAACAGATTGGTGAAACTTCGTGTCTCTCCCTAACCTCCCCCTTTGGGAGACCGACTGTTATTATTGAGACTGGTTCGGAGGTGTCAAACCGTACATCAGTCCACACATCCTCAAAGAGTTAGAGGGATCAACTCCAGACGGATTAAGAGTAGGGCGCCTCTTGTCCATCAACGTACCTCCCAAATGCAAAGGAGTAGCCATAGATCTATCCAAAGTTTCTTCCTTTCAACCTCAGATGCTAGGAGTATCCG
>JZKD02S1673928.1:38025-49362 GCA_000966675.3 Picea glauca | reverse complement strand
GTACTCCATGTCTTGGACCTGTGGGCCTCGAGACATGATCTCCTAGTTATCCCTAAAAAGTGGGGATAACAGGCTGAATCAAGCCTTGCATGCCAGCTTCACTTGTTTATCCTTTGCACATTGACCTGATTGCTGGGTATACAACTTTCTGTTAGTCAATTACATTGAAGATCACACTAAACTCCAAGAGTTATAACAGCTGAATTTCTATGACCAGCCCAGATCCATCTTAACCCTGGATCTATCAATTGCCGAGAGGGATCAAATCTCTTGAGGTCCAAACCTTTCCTCAAGTTTTGCAGTCTAAAAGAGGTTAGCACCTCGAAAGATATGATCCCTCTCAGTGCTTGATAGATACGGGGTTAAGATGGATCTAGGCTGGTATATAAAAAGACAAATCACAGACATCCATTCAGCCCTGAATCCGTGGGAGTAATTCGTGCAGTTTACTTGACAATCCGCTAATCAAAATGTCTCTGGACTGATATTTTGATTAACTCCAAACCCTTTACTGGTAAAATGTATATAAAATTGAAAGAGAAGAACAAAATGTTCCAGGATTGATATTTGATCGATTCTGACCTCGGTGGATTTTTGGAAACTACAAATCCATGATTAAATTAAAGATGGAACCTCTTAAATTTTGTATTAAAAAAGGAATATCTTAAATTTTTAAATTTCTAAATTATCTTAGTGTAATGTTTTTGTATGTGAATTTATTTGTTGTTTTTTATATTTTTTTAAAGTAAGGTCATATCTGTAAAATAACTTCGTATGATGTTTTTGTATGCGAGCAAAATGTCCCGTGAATGATCTTCAATTGACTCTTACTTTGATCCTAAATAGATATAAGATTAAGGGAGAAGGATATAAAATATGAAGGATATTGTTTTCTAAAATAGATTTATTTTTGTTTATATGTAATTGGGTAATGTGGAGTTTAGTGTCCATCAAATTTTATAAATATCTTTATGATATCTCAATCCTCCTCAAAACAATCAATTTATAGAAAAATATATATCCATTCTTAAATCAAACTTCTAACTTGAACTTTCATATTCTTTACAGTGAAGAACTAAAAAATCTAAAAATCAAATCTATATATAAACTATTATTAAATATTCAATTCGTTTGAATCCCTTGAGTTAAACTCATTAATTTACATTCACCAACAGATTTACTAAAATTATGATACATAAGTGAGGAAGCATGCTTGAATTTATCATCTAAATTTTTCAAAGTTTTTTTTAATAAATTTATATGTTTACAGCTTTGATTTAAGTGCATAAGGATAACAATACTCATGATAATAAAAATATAGTGCTTCTGCAATTGTAATTTACATCATTCTTCTGCACAGTGATGCCGCTATTTTCTGGTCAGATCATGATCCTCCCGATGAAATTATGCATAACTTGCTTGTTCCTAAATTTTCTGAATATATGCTATTGGCTTGCATCTGGACTTCATGCAATGCTTTTTCTCTAGTCATGGCTGTTGAGTTGGACCTGATAATGTGGTTTCCTGAAGGAAACAATGTGGCTCTGCGCCATGAAGGACGGAACACATTCAGAGACCTTGATTTCTTGCATCTTGAGTTCGTTGAGCCTTTGAACATACTCGTGAATGTATATCAAATCACAAATGACAGCCATCCCTCCTGGCTTGAGAACCCTCACCACTTCTTGGAGCACTTTCGTGTGCTCAGCTGCGGTGGCGGAGCTCTTGTGCCCGAATTCCTTGCCCATCGCTTGGAGAAAACCGGCAGAGACCACCACGTTGAAGTAATTGAGCTGATATGTATTTTTGTATTTTTAAATTTTTTTTAATGTAACGCTACGTTACATAACGTGACAACATATCCCCCATATCTTTTGGTTTTAATTTCTGTGAATGACTTAATAATGGACGAGAATTGGTAGGTGCATGTTTAATCTAGTGAATCCATTTCCAGTTTCCATCTTTATCGTACAAATCTGCAAAGGTGAATAATTCCAAATCTTGTTTAGATACATACTGTGATAGATGGACCATTTATGATAAAGGGTCCTGCATGATTATATTCATTTTCTCAATTGTCTTACCATGATAAGGAGAGACATTAGCTGCTGGTTAATGTTATTTTTCGTGTTGCAGATACCATCAAGCCAGTAGATGTTGGGCTTAATGAGGATGTATTTGAGAATGATCATGGCTATGGCTTCTTTGGACCAAGTTTGTGGAGGGGCCGTCACTCAAGGATTGTGGCCCGATGGGCAGCACCTGTCACATACTTGCACCTTTATGAGTGTGATAGATTTTCGGTGAGTGTTTAAACTTAAAAGTAACAAATAGCTTTGTTGTCAACTTTCAAGTAATAAATACGTTCCAATATCAGAAAAAAGCAGTTGTCTGTGGTTAAGCTGTAAAATTCCCAATTTAGTAAATATAAAGTATATATCATAGATTTGCCATGTTCATAAGCATGGATAGAGATAACAGCAGAGCACTTACATTTATTAGCAGAAAAGGCAAAAGGATAGCAATAATGGAAATATTGAGACAATAAAAGGTTCCTCTCTTCTATCGAGAAGTTCACCCTTGAGTTTAGCTATGGTCTCAAGCAATGCCTTTGCTTGCTATGTAGGATCTTCTTTATCCAGATTCTTTCCCTTTAATCAGGAACTGAGGCACTGTTATTGTGTGGTTCTTTTCTCTGTTGTTGAGAAGGTATTCCAGATGAAGTGGTCCTGCATTTAATGGTTGCAAGTTGATGGTTGGAGTGATGTATCATGTTTTTTCCCAATGAGTACTATTTGCATCAAAGTCTTATTCCATTCCGTTTCATGCTATGGAGGGATGTTGTTATGTACACTATCTTAATCAATACAGATGATATATATGTATTTTATATATGTATTTTACTATGGATCTAAATTAGGTTATACATGGGTTGTGTTTCCGTCCTTATACACACTTGCAAACGTGAGCTAAGTCCTGCTCACTTAGTGTGTCCTTGGAGGCACAATGCCTAGGTTCAAAGCCCACTCTGTCACTTTGACTTGAACCTCTTCCGTTTAGGCTTACTCCTAGGGAAGCCAAGGGGGGTAGACCATAGTTTCTAGATGAGATTTAGAGTTTAAGTTCTAGGAGTTGGTTTCAATTAGTTAAATGGTTGGGGGAAAATCTAGCCTATGATGTAAAGCAACAATGCAAGATGTAACAATTAGAATGAACAGTCAAACCTTTTCCTAGGACAACTAAGACTAGTGCCTAAGATTGGGCAAGGGGTCAACTAAATTAAAGGGAGATTAATTACACAAGATTTACAAAGATTATAAATATTACAACAAGATTGAGTACAAGCCAGATACAAAGCTACAATAAAGAATATTTAAGATTACAACAAAGTTAGACTAAAATAGATACAATGGATACAAGATATACAAATACTAACTAACAAGTTGCTTGTATGTGCAGGAATTAAAGATAATCAAGATGAGACAACCATCAACACAACAAGCCTAGCATGCTCACAATAGAGTGTCTCCTTAAAAGGGATGCACTACCTTATTGGATTGCTCTCAATGGCGTATATGAAAAATCACTCAAGACCCAACAAGATAGTGCCTCCAAGAGGATGTGCAACTTCTTGAGGGATCACACCACAAATATGAACACCACTTAAACAAAAGATACTTGAAAGGAAAGGTGCTCCAAACACAAGATAAGACCACTTAGATAATCAATCCACAACTCATAAAGATAACTTGCGTGTAAAGTAAATGTAAGATGAAAATGCTTGCAAGTGTAAATGTAGATCACCAATGAGAAGCTAAATAGATTGTGTAAATGTAGATCACCAATGAGAAGCTAAATAGATTGCCCAATGTATGTGGATTAAGGATTGATTAAAAATTTATTAAAAGATGCTTCAATCCTAACTAAGTGTCAACCCAATACTCCCCCCCCCCCTATTACCAAGTAACTGCTGGGTGCTCAAGAAGTATGGCAATGAGACCTACCCTAGCTCTATAGGTGAGCCCAAGAAAAAGAGTACTCCCGGAAAAGGATGCTTCGCGCCACGAGACTATCCCCGTCCTATCACCTTTCCGTTGCTTCCTATAGTACCTGTTTTAAATGGCGAAGATGGGTCGGTAACGGTGTCATATTTAGTCTAGTTGTTTGTTAAAACTATGGATTAAGTATTTTTAAGTGTTTGAGTGTATTACAGTGAGTTATACTTGCCCGAAAAACGCCGAGAAGGGCCAAAACCGAAATGTTTAAGCAATGAAAAGCGAAGTTCTTAGATTATAAATTTATTGCATGTAAAGCGTAAGAACTTGAAAAGATTGCTGAAACGAAAGTGATTATTTTACACTATTAACATGCCCATGTTTGCTTGCAAATGTTAAATATAAATGATTTAGAAATGGGAGCATGCAAGTAAAGAAAGATTAAAGCAAGAGATTAAATCTTATGCCTCCACGGGTCTAAATTAACATGTGTTGTGTGAGATCTACTCTAGATAATTTTAACCATAAGCATTATAGACATCCACAACTAAGCTAGGGGGATTAGAAAATAAAAAGAAAAGCAAAAAAGAACTAAACTAAAGCTGAAAATGAAAGCGAAAATCAAAACAAGAAGGCAAGCCACTTGGGGACCTCCTTTGGGCTTGCTTACAATGCTTTAGAGAGAAGGAGAAAGAAAGGATTTTGTTACCACTTTGAAAGGGGGTCTTTGGAGGTGTGTTGTGACTGAAAACAGGTTGCATGCACCCTTGGCCTGGCGAGAACCATGAAAAACCAACAATCTATTGCTTGTTGGAAATGCTACAACACACCAACAAAACGTTAAGAAAACTTTTGTTTTGCAACAGAAATTTTCTGCATATAAAAACTAGAAAAATAATATGTTCGAATGACCTATCTAAGAGAGTTAGCAACCAAAATCTGAATGTGATAAGAACAAAAAGATAAACGGAAAAGCTTATGAAGTTTTTATAAGTGATGAGGGTAGATCCTTGCTCGAATCTATCCCAACAACGCTCTTTGAGATAACCTGCAAACTTCAAAGAAAATGTGAAACAAGAGTAGACAATGGATTGCATGCACTAATAACACAACAAAGTTAGTATCATTAGTAAATACAAGGCATATAGGCCAGCAACTACACTATTGCTAAACCTAGCTAAGTAAACAAAATTTACCCAAGCAATATTACTCTATATTTCACAATAATATTAAAAGAACAGAACAAGATCACCTCACAATAGAATGGAAAATCCAGACAAAATCTCGTACTCCACGATTCCTCTAAAGATTTTATTTATTACCAAAGAAAGAGGTTGTAGCACCAAAATTGCTCTAAGCTTTTCAAGAACACATGGAATGGAAGCAAGATGAACAATGAGAGAGAGAGAGAGAGAGAGGGTAAGAAAATGGTAGCATAACAATACTCAGAAGAATGGTGTTAAATGAGTGAGGGAGAGGTCTCATATATAGCTTGGGGAGGCAAAGAGACCCCTCTTGGAACTTTGCCAAATGTGAAATCCAAAGGTGAGATGAGATCTCCAAGAGGGAGGGTGCATGGCTTTTAGGTTTAGCAAGAATGGAAAGGTGGGAGTGTGTTGGAGTGAGTGGCACACACTCCAAGGGTGATGTGGGAGCATGGGAGGGGCGCATAGGCTAAGAGAGAGGCCCACGACTTGCCTTAAAGCGAGTTTCCCCTTTTCGGAATATGTTTCCACTTTTTCCAAGAGAGGGGGCGCAAATCCCAAGGAGGGTGTGAGCTTTCTTGGGTGGATGTGTGAGTGAGTGTGTGGAACACACTCCATGGTGAGGTGGGAGGATAGGAAGGGTGCACCTCATGAGGGAGGGGCCCACAACTTGATTTAAATCAAGTTACTAATTCTCACATGGAAGGGGGGCGCATTTCCCCATGAGGGGCATGAGGGTCTAAGTGAGAGTGTGAGTTAGGGGTGTGTGTAAAGGTTGGGAAAGGGGTTGGGTAGGTTAGGATGTGTCTCTCTCATCATTATTTACCTTTACTTTACTCCATTTACTCAATTATTACAAAAATGACATTTTTCCCATGTCATGGGTTAGCAATTAAAATAGCTTTTATTTTGACCAAGACTCCTGGTGGCCAAACACCTAGCAAAAGTTGTCCGACTAAGCTGAAACTTGGTCCAAGGGTGTAAGGGGTCTCATTCCATTTCTTTTGAGCACAAATACCCCTATACAAAACCCAAGGACCTAGGTTTTACAATATTTATTAAAAATTAATTAATTAATTAATTAAATTCCCAACCTTAGGAAATTTTAATTAATTAAAAAAAACCTATCTAGATTCGACGGAATTCTGCGAAACTTTTTGAGCTGTCTTACATGGTCATTTACATCATTCCTAAACATTAGCCACCAGAGGATGAATCCATTAGGATGCCTTTCACCACTTTGGAGGATTTTATTTAGTGGGAGTGAAAAACTCGAGGGAAATTAATAAGGCTGGTTAGGACAAATTAATAACTTGAGGATAAAAAACACTCAGTGAAAGGAACTCTCCTAATGAAGAAATCCTAAGGTAACTGACCTAACTATGATCCATGCAGACCTATTACATTATTATCCCATGAAGGGGAGTGGAAATTCCGTTTACAAAAATGTGTGCCGGAGGCAAAAATTGCCCTGTAGAAACAAAAAAAGTCTCTGACTTGGTAGCATCTGATGATGCATATCTTCATGGTACATGGAGTTGACCCCCATTAAGTAGCAAATTAAGTTCCTTACTTCAAGCATTAAATATACCATGCAATCTCATAATCTTGTATGAGCAAATAAAACCATACATAAACCATTCAATAAATGACAAAAATGCAGATTTTACGAACTTGCACCAAGAATAATCATGAAAATACCATTGCAAGATCACCATAAAAGCTTCCAAGATTGATCCACTTGCAAAAAATTAGCCTTATACAAGAGTGTGCCTCACAATTTCAGCCAATAGCCCTTCTAGGGAAAAAATTTCAGACCTCTCCTCTTGTGTGAGGAGTTGTGTTGTAAAAATGAATGTACTTTTTGTTTATTTATGCAAAACTGGTGACCTTTAATTAATTTTTGGTCAAATAAAGGTCAACCTGGCCAATTATCATCTAAAAACACTTCCAAGGGTGACGTCATGCCCTTCTAGGGTGACGTTGAGCCCCTAAAGTGGAACGTTGGGCTCTAGATGTTGAACGTTTGGCCTCCAAAGGCCATGGATGATGCCCATACATGCCAACTAGCTCACAATTGCTCTCAAAATGCAAACCCTAGCTTTGGATGACATCCAGGCCCCAGGGTCATGATGGTGATGTCATGGGCTCTGAAATGTCAACGTCCAGGTGGAAAAGCAAGATCCCTCTGGGTCTAGGTCTGCCAGGATGCCTCCAAGGTGACGTCCTTCTTTCTTCCTCGTGCAAATCTCGGATGTCTTCTTTCCCCTGGCTAGGGTTACAACATCCATCTATGGGCTTTGAGCTCCATGAAGGTCCGAGCTAATCATTCCCCCATGTGTACCTGTCCACCAGGCAAGGTCCTGCAGCCACAACAAGTACGCTCTCCGGGGGTTCATAAGTCACATGGATCATAACATGTAAATCACATCCAATAATTAAATTACCCAAACATGTGCATCAAACCCCCCTTTACCCAGACAAATGCTCAAAGACGTTATGCAATTTAACAAGTCAGTTTTGGAGAAGGACTGAGGGTGTCCTATTGGGCTAATCCTCCTTAAGTTTGGGGTGTTTCCTAGGTAAGAACCAATCCAGGTCATGTAAGTGTATGAGGTGGTGTGGGGTAGTGTTTGGGCATGGGGTGCAGTGATAACAGGGAAATGTAAATCTTACCTGTGGGTGCCTTTGTGGAGGGCGAGCTGCACCTTGTCATGGATGCCATTGTTTCCTATCCCATTCATTGCCTTTTATTCTTAGCTTCATTGATCTTTTTCTTTTATGCTTCAAGGGAAGAGTTGAGGGACACTGTCTTGGCTTGGTGACCAGAGGTGACAGCTTTATCCACAAACATTTCACGGAGATGAGAAGGCTAGCTCGTGATGAGACCCCCTTTCTCTTGGCTATGTCACCAAGAGTCACTACCCTGGTTTGGTGACCAGATAGATGGTAGTGTCATACTGCTACATGTCCATGATCATAATATGTCGGCTCGTGATGAGACCTCCTATTCACCAACTAATACCTTGAGTGTTTATTTATTTTATGGGTTCCCTTTTCTTACTGAGAAGCTTTTTATTGCTTTCTTGGGAATCCCTGGGCGAAGCATCTCAAAGGTTTCATTTTTCGATTTTAACTCTTGCCAACTACTTTTACCCTCTAGGCCTTTAGCCCCTTCTTCCCACAAGGCAAGGTACAAGTTACAACCCTTCCCAGTGTGGAAAATCCCAATGCCCGAACAAAAGTAGGGGGGAATGAGAGGAATAAAGATGGAAAGTGGTAAGTATGGAGGGAATGGACAATGACCTTTCATAGACCCACCCAGTGGCAACCCATCCTAAAGGGAGATCAACTTACTAGGGCATCATGTCACCCTTCCAGGTATGAACAAGTTAAAGAGCATAATTTCCAAGCAAACGTTATGAAATGAAGGAGAATCCAATGCAACATATTTAAGTGCTTCAAGAATCATAGTGACACATACCATGATACCCAGACTCATTACCTCATGGAGCAAGACTTACTGCTACTTCAGGACCAGGCTGGTGGGATGGATACTGCTGCTGCTAATAAATGGGATGCATTAAAGAAAAGAGGGGCCCTCCGAGGCCTTGCTCAAGTCATCCGGCTCTCGACACTCCATGTCTAGCACCTGTGGGCCTCGAGACATGATCTCCTTAGTTATACCTAAGGTAGGGATAACAGGTTGCTACTGGGTGGTTCCTTGAAAAGTCATCGTTCGTTCCCTACCATACTTTTCACTTTCCATACTTCTTTCCCTCCATCTCCCCAGCGTTTTGGGATCTTTGGGTGTATTGATCCTAGAAGGGATTTTAGCTTACCTCATGGGAAGAAGGGGATGAAGACCCAGAGGGTAAAAGTAGCAGGGAAAAGACAAAAGCCTATCATTCATCTTTGAGATGCTTCTCCCAAGGATCCTCGAGAAAATAGTGAAACGCTTCTCCACAATAAATAGGGGACATGCAAAAATAATCACTCAGGGTGTTAGTTGGGGGATAGGAGGTCTCATAACGAGCCGTCCTATCATGACCATGGGTGCTTAGAGGTATGACATTACCATGATCTGGTCACCAAATTAGGTTAGTGGCTCTCAATTGCATGATTGAGGGAAAGGGGGTCTCATAACGAGCCAACCTTCTCATTTCCGCAAAGTATTTGTCAATGACACTGTCATACCTGGACACCAAGCCAGGACAGTGGCCTCCACCTAGTTCCTTGGAACATAAAGGAATAAAAAGGATTAAGAAAATGGCAATAAGTGGGCCACTCACCCAATAAATGGACAAAGGACTGCTCACCCTCTACAAAGGCACCCATAGGTAAGACAATACAAACCCTTGTATGTCATGAACCTCATGCCCAAGAGTTTACCCCACATCATATCACATGCACACATGACTAGGATTGGTTCAACCTAGGAAACACCCTAAACCTAGGGGTTTTTGACCCAATAGGACATCCTTAGACCCTTTCTAAACCTAAATTTGGCAAGTTGTATAACGTCTTCTGAGCATTTGTTTGGGTTAGGGTGGTTTGATGCACATGTTCGGGTGCTTTGATTGTTAGATGTGATATACTTGTCATGATACTTGTGACTTATGGACTCTTGGAGGGCATATTTGTTATGTTTGTAGGACTTTACCCGGTGGACATGTATTCATGAGGAGATGATCAGTTCAGACCTTCATGAGGGTTTGAAGCCCAAGGATGGGTGCAAAGACCCTAGGCTTGGGGCAAGACAATGACGACCAGTTTGCACAATGAAGGAAGAGGATATTGCCTTTGGAGGCTCCTTGGCAGGCCTAGACGATGAGAGGCCACCCTTCCCCACTTGGACGTGGGCTTTGGAGACCTTGGACGTCACCCTAATAGCCCCATGACGTCACCCAGGGCTAGGGTTTGACATTGAGAAATGTTGGGCTGCAGTTTTGGCATGTGTGGCATGGAGGAGGGCCTTTGGAGGCCCAATGTTTTGCTAGATGATCTCATTGTCTCATGGAGGAGGCCTAACGTCACCCTCTTTAGGGTTTTATTTTGTGAAATATAATTTAATTTTAAATTTGAAGAGCCCAATTGACATATAGGCTCTGTTTTGTGAAAAGACACAACTTTTGGGTAAATTAGCTAGGATTTCCCATATAAATATGTCTGGATAATTTCATTTTTTCATCATAACTCACCTCTCACAAGAGGGAGGACTGAAATTTTGTACCCTCTTAAGGGTTATTGGTTGAAATTATGAGGCACACTCTCTTGGAGACTGGTTTGGATGCATTTTGGATCATTTCTTGGTAGAATTTTGGCAAATCTAGGGTTTTTGTGCTTGATTATTCTTGGTGAAGTAGGTAAATCTGCAATTCTCATTTCATTTTAAATGTTTATGGTAATGTTTACTTATTCATATTAAAGATTATGAAATTGCTTGCTTGAAACCCTTGGAGTAAGAAACATAAGGTGCTTCTTTCTTGCTCCTTGTTTTGCTAAATTTTTCCTAAGAGGATCTTGTCTAGACAAACTTTTAGAGCCCTAAAGTGAAGCTTTGTCTAGTTACTATTTCATTAAATATATTTCAAGAGTCTAAGGATAGGAGAAATCGCTAGGGCCTAGAAGTTCTTACACCCTAGTTGAATATTCTCTCAAAAGCTTGGTGTTTGAGGACTTAAGGTGCTACTCCTCAAGTTTCCACCTTTTTATATCTTAGACAAGTATAATCATTGTTATTTCTCCAAGTTATTGTGCTGATATAATTGACTCTATAAGCCCTAAAAGGCACTAGTTCTCACTTCTCTCTTGTTGAAGGATTGATCAAACACTCAAACACTATTCTCCCAAGCTTTTACTAACTATCTCTAACCCTAGTTTAGCCTAGATCACTAACTTATTTGCTGCTGTTATAAATGTTTGCTACAACCATCTAATTGCAACAAATTTTCTGCATAATTGACATCAATTGTTAGTTAATCACTTTAGAAATTGTTGGTGACAAGTTATTATCATTCTACATAGTTAATGCTATCTTTTCATTGTCTTTTCAAGCTTTTCTGAGGAGTATTTGTTGCAACTGTTACTGTTATCGCTCAGTTTGTAGGGAAGGTTTAAGTAGCTTGGAAGTAACA
>JZKD02S1673927.1:700542-724153 GCA_000966675.3 Picea glauca | reverse complement strand
AATAGTGGAAGACTTTATATCTTCCTTTGAGCACCTGGATTTTAGAATAGAGGGCATGCCTGATGCCTTTTTACGAGAGTGTTTTATCAATGGCCTCAAGGATGAAATTCAATCCCATGTCCTCATGACTCAGCCTGAGAGTTGGGTGGAGGCTACCAAAAGAGATAAAGAATAACAATTGGTTGTATCTTCACAAAACCGCAAACCCTCCTTTATCCCTCGCCCTAAACCAGTAAATCCCACTACCCTCTCTACTCCACTAAAGATCCAAAAATTGACCAGGGATGAAATGGATGAATTCCAACTCAAAGGCCTTTGTTATAACTGTGATGACAAATATTTCCTGGGCCACAAGTGTAGAGAAAAAAAGATTTTTATGGCCATCTCCGAGGAGATTTTGGAAAAAGATGAAGAAACTCCCTCTATGTCTGAGTCACCTGAATCGACTGACATAACCCCTCCTTCAGACCCTCCTGAAGTAGAACTGTTCATTTCCCTCAATGATCTCATTGGCTTTTCCGCTCCCCAAACCCTCAAGCTAATCAGTTACATCAAGCATTGAAAGGTCATCATTCTGGTTGATAGTGGAAACACCCATAATTTTATTCATCGCCGCATTGCCCAAGAAACTCATTGCTACATCCCTGTTGTCAATAATTTCCAAATCATGATTGCCAATGGTGGTTCCATGAAATGTGGAGGGTGTTGTGAAAATGTGTGCCTCCAAATTGGTGACTACCACTTGAAATCCCATATGTTTTCTATCGACATGGGAGGTTGTGACATTGTGTTGGGTGCAGACTGGCTAAGGACTTTGGGTCCCATTCTCATGGATTNTCGCCCTAAACCAGTAAATCCCACTACCCCCTCTACTCCACTAAAGATCCAAAAATTGACCAGGGATGAAATGGATGAATGCCAACTCAAAGGCCTTTGTTATAACTGTGATGACCAATATTTCTCGGGCCACAAGTGTAAAGAACAAAAGATTTTTATGGCCATCTCCGAGGAGATTTTGGAAGAAGATGAAGAAACTCCCTCTATGTCTGAGTCACCTGAATCAACTGACATAACCCCTCCTTCAGACCCTCCTGAAGTAGAACTGTTCATTTCCCTCAATGATCTCATTGGCTTTTCCGCTCCCCAAACCCTCAAGCTAATCAGTTACATCAAGCATTGAAAGGTCATCATTCTGGTTGATAGTGGCAGCACCCATAATTTTATTCATCGTCACATTGCCCAAGAAACTCATTACTACATCCATGTTGTCAATAATTTCCAAATCATGATTTCCAATGGTGGTTCCATGAAATGTGGAGGGTGTTGTGAAAATGTGCACCTCCAAATTCGTGACTACCACTTGAAATCCCATATGTTTTCTATCAACATGGGAGGTTGTGACATTGTGTTGGGTTCAGACTGGCTAAGGACTTTGGGTCCCATTCTCATGGATTTTAAATACTTAACCATCCAATTCAACTAGGAGGTCCACCAATATAAGTTCCAAGGCATCACCACCAGTTCACCTGAGATCATTAGTTCCCATCGCATGGAAAAGCTACTCAAAAAGGGTCATTCTAGTGTTATCGTCCAACTCCATGCCATACAAGCAACAAAGACACCCTCGATATCGCAAGACCTCCAAGCCATCCTTTCTAAACATCAATCAATCTTTTCCACTCCCCAAGGCCTCCCTCCTTCCCATGGTTTTCATGATCATTCCATTCCCCTTGTACCCAGAAACCTTCCTCCCAATATCTGTCTGTATCGTCACCCCTTTTCCCAAAAAAATGAAATTGAGAAAATGGTCCAGGAACTCCTTAAGGCAAGCGTTATCTGCCCTAGTACGAGCC
This sequence comes from Picea glauca, assembly GCA_000966675.3. Classification (NCBI taxonomy): domain Eukaryota; kingdom Viridiplantae; phylum Streptophyta; class Pinopsida; order Pinales; family Pinaceae; genus Picea; species Picea glauca. Next base: position 722,300 of record JZKD02S1673927.1, on the reverse strand, counting down.
CCTACTCATCTCATGTGTTCATGGTTTTGAAGAAATAAGGTTCTTGGCGAATGTGTCCTGACCTCCGTGCCCTCAACAAAATTACCATCAAAGAAAAATTCCCCATTCCTATCATTGATGACCTCCTGGATGAATTGAGTGGCACCCAATTCTTCACTAAATTGGATTTTCATTTAGGCTACCACCAGATACGTATGAAAGAGGCAGGCATTCCCAAGACTTCCTCTAGAATTCATGAGGGACACTATGAGTTTTTGGTCATGCCCTTTGTCTTGTCTAATGCCCCCTCCACCTTCCAAAGCCTCATGAATCATGTCTTCCATCCTTTTCTCCACCATTTTGTCTTAGTTTTCTTTGATTATATCCTCATCTATAGAAAAACTTGGACAAACCATCTTGCTCATGTGGATCGAGTTCTCCATCTACTCTCTTAGCACCAACTTTTCCTGAAATGGTCCAAATGTGCTTTTGGCGCCTCAGAAGTAGAATACTGGGGTCATCTGGTTGGAAAAAATGGTGTCAGGGTGGATCCTAAAAATATTGAAGCTATGAAAGACTATCCTCACACAAAGAATCTTAAGAAATTGCGTGGATTTCTAGGCTTAACAGGGTATTATCGCAAGTTTGTTAAGAATTATGAGAGAAGCACCTCTCACTGCTCTCCTAAAAAATAACTATTTTACTTAGACTCCAATCACTGCTCAATATTTTCAAACCTTGAATATGGCCATGTGCACCACTCCAGTCCTTGCCCTTTCTGATTTCACAAATACCTTTGTGTTGGAATGTGATGCCTCAGGGAAAGGAATTGGTGTTTTCCTTATCCAAGAGGGTCGACCTTTGGCTTTTACCAGCAAGCAACTATCTAAAAGAAGTATGGGAAAATCCATCTATGAAAATGAAATGTTGGATATTCTGCATGTCATGGATTTGTGGCATCCTTATCTATTGGGGAAACGTTTCCAAATTAATACAGACAATCAAAGCCTCAAGTATTTTCTAGAACAACACATTTCCTCCTGAGAACAACAAAAATAGGTGACTAAGATCTTTGGATATGATTATGAGATCATTTATAAGAAAGGAAAAGACAATGTGGTTGTGGATGCACTTTCTCGAAAATATGAAGATGAAGGATCCCTTTTTTCACTTTCATTCATTGTACCATATTGGCTCCAAGTCATTCGCTAGGAATGGCTACAAGATCCCAAAAGTTCACAGTTGATCCACCAATTGCATTCCAATGCTCTAGCTTCCCCAAGGTACTCTTGGCTCCATGAGGAACTTTGATACAAAGGTCGTTTGTATTTAAGTAAACAATCAAAGCTTAAATCCATGGTACTTTCTAAGATTCATGCTACACCCACAACAGGGCACTCTGGGTTCACCAAAACCTATAATAGGGTCAAACGTTCCTTTTTCTGGGATGGTATGAAAAAGGACATTCATAATTTTTTAGCTGAATGTGATATGTGTCAACGCAACAAGGGAGAAACAATCAAATCGTCGAGAACAATACAACCTCTCTCGATTCCACCTGCTATTTGGAAGGATATCTCTATGGATTTTATTACTGGCTTTCCCAAATCNTCCGGTCTTTTTCTTCTTCTACACCATTTTTCATAACTTTATGTTTGAATCTATCAGTTGGGCACAAGGATGAGTTCTTGAGTGTTCTTCTTGTATTCTTATACAAAATTTTCTTGTATGATCATGGAGTATTTACAACCATATATATGACTGTCAAATATTTTTTAATGAAGAACATTTTTCATGAATAAACTCCACAAAGAATTGCTTTGGGGATTGTATCTTCTAACTTTGACTTTTAAGCATGAGATATTTGAGGTTGACCTATCAAATTCTCTTTTGATATTGATAGCATTACTCTTTAAAAATTCTTTGAGATGATCGAATTATTCTCTCCTATTTTTCATGAAGAAGACGTGGATGTATTTATATATGATTAAGAATATTGTGTGTGATGTTGATCACAATTTAGTTCTGATTTTGAAACCCTCCTTCAATATTTTATTATTGTAAAAAGACTTTTGTTGAACATAAAGATCATATTGGGTTATTGAAGAACCATTGTCATATAAATCCAAGTCTGTATTTGGATCTTCCCTTCCTATAATTGATGCGATTCCCTGAGCCCTTTCCTCTATTATTTTGTCTTCCCCTGTTATCCATGTTTAACACATTACCTGATGTCTCACCTATGTTTTTCCATCGCATTTCCTCACTAAGAATAACACCAAAAACATCATCAAATTTTAAAGTGTTTGAACTATAGATTGAGTTACTTAAATCCATGAAAAATCCATTCCAACTTTCTGGCAATGATCACAAGATTAGAAGATCCCTAACCTCATCATAAAAGTCCACTTTTAAAGAACTTAGTTGATTAGTAAAAATATTAAATTCAATTAAATGATATGCAACAAACCCACCTTCTGACATCTTCATATTAAATAATATCTTCATTAGAAATACCTTATTGGACATCAAGGGTTTTTCATACAGTTTATCCAATGCATCCATTAGTTTCTTAGTTGTATCTTCTTTCAAAATATTGAAATACACCGATGCTTCCAGGCTCAACCATATCATTCCTAGTGTCTTTCTGTCAAGAACCACCCATTGTTTGTCCTCCATGGCTGTCAAATTCTTTACTATTCCACCCAATGGTAGGAACAGATCCTTTTGATATAAATAATCTTCCATCTACATCTTCCATAACTGGTAGTTTTTTCCATTAAATTTCTCGACCCTAAACTTTCCATCTTCCGTCATTGCTCCCACTCGAACTAGAAACCCTCTTTTCCTGTGAGTTACCTTTCGCTTTGATACTAGTTGTTAGAAAAACATGATCATTGAGAAATAAACTAAAAAAAATGCAGAAATAAAACACATAAGATACACAATAAGATAGAGACACAGATATGTGTGGTTCACCTAGTGTGGGCTATGTCCAGCAGAGAAATCGTTTGGTCCTTCCTTTATTATTATCCAACAAATGAAGGGATACAACCTACAACACACTCGTTGTAACTTACTCTTCTTTCTCGCATAGTCTCCTCACTCAGGATATAATATTTGCAATGATACATAGTTGCACCATATTTCCCTCACAAAAGAGGGTGGACTTCTAGGGAAAAAAACCCTAACATAACTTATGTCGTCGGATCTGGGACCTTAAAATGAATGGTCTAGATTTACTATGAAATTACAATACACATTTACAAGGAAATTTTTCCTTCAGAGGTTTTTCCCTCGGACCCCACAGGCTGGAAAGACCCCCCTGCACTCCCCCGCATGGAGGTGTGTACATTCTTCCCAGGTGTAAAGTCTTCATGGGTTATAAACACAGCTAAAAACAAATACCTCTAAATCAAGAAGTTAATTAGGCTCCACAACCAACATAAATAAACTATCATACTTGTGACACTAAGAGAGTTGAATACTTTCCAACATATGTACCCATATTAGATATCAAATTCAAAAGATTTGTCACAATACTTACCTTCCTAACCTTCTAACTCAAGAAAACAACGGTGATCTTAGAACGCTTCTTTTAATGCTTTTCGAGCACAAAAACAAAATTCTAAAAAAATCAAAATAATCCCTTAACTTCTTAAGGTCTGGTAGAACAAATTTAGTCTCTATGGACATTAATCATCATCATCATCATCATTAATTTTCCATTTTTCTTCAAACAAATTTGGTTAAATATANATTCTCTCCTATTTTTCATGAAGAAGACGTGGATGTATTTATATATGATTAAGAATATTGTGTGTGATGTTGATCACAATTTAGTTCTGATTTTGAAACCCTCCTTCAATATTTTCTTATTGTAAAAATACTTTTGTTGCACATAAAGATCATATTGGGTTATTGAAGAACCATTTTCATATAAATCCAAGTCTGTATTTGGATCTTCCCTTCCTATAATTGATGCGATTCCCTGAGCCCTTTCCTCTATTCTTTTGTCTTCCCCTGTTATCCATGTTTAACACATTACCTGATGTCTCACCTATGTTTTTCCATCACATTTCCTCACTAAGAATAACACCAAAAACAACATCAAATTTTAAATTGTTTGAACTATAGATTGAGTTACTTAAAGCCATGAAAAATCCATTCCAACTTTCTAGCAATGATCACAAGATTAGAAGATCCCTAACCTCATCATAAAAGTCCACTTTTAAAGAACTTAGTTGATTAGTAAAATATTAAATTCAATTAAATGATCTGCAACAAACCCACCTTCTGACATCTTCATATTAAATAATATCTTCATTAGAAATACCTTATTGGACATCAAGGGTTTTTCATACAGTTTATCCAATGCATCCATTAGTTGCTTCGTTGTCTTTTCTTTCGAAATATTGAAATACACCGATGCTTCCAGGCTCAACCATGTCATTCCTAGTGTCTTTCTGTGAAGAACAACCCATTGTTCGTCCTCCATGGCTGTTAAATTCTTTACTATTCCACCTAATGGTAGGAATAGATCCTTTTGATATAAATAATCTTCCATCTACATATTCCATAACTGGTAGTTTTTTCCATTAAATTTCTCGACCCTAAACTTTCCATCTTCCATCATTTCTCCCACTCGAACTAGAAACCCTCTTTTCCTGCGAGTTACCTTTCGCTTTGATACTAGTTGTTAGAAAAACAGGATCATTGAGAAATAAAATAAAACAAATGCAGAAATAAAACACATAAGATACACAATAAGATAGAGACACAGATATGTGTGGTTCACCTAGTGTGGGCTATGTCCAATAGAGAAATCGTCTGGTCCTTCCTTTCTTATTATCCAACAAATGAAGGGATACAACCTACAACACACTCGTTGTAACTTACTCTTCTTTCTCACATAGTCTCCTCACTCAGGATATAATATTTGCAATGATACATAGCTGCACCATATTTCCCTCACAAAAGAGGGTGGCCTTCTAGGGAAAAAAACCCTAACATAACTTATGTCGTCAGATCTGGGACCTTAAAATGAGTGGTCTAGATTTACTATGAACTTACAATACACATTTACAAGGAAAATTTTCCTTCAGGGGTTTTTCCCTCGGACCCCACAGGGTGGAAAGACCCCCCTGCACTCCCCCGCATGGAAGTGTGTACATTCTTCCCAGGTGTAAAGTCTTCATGGGTTATAAACACAGCTAAAAACAAATACCTCTAAATCAAGAAGATAATTAGGCTCCACAACCAACATAAATAAACTATCATACTTGTGACACTAAGAGAGTTGAATAATTTCCAACATATGTACCCATATTAGATATCAAATTCAAAATATTTGTCACAATACTTACCTTCCTAACCTTCTAACTCAAGAAAACAATGGTGATCTTAGAATGCTTCTTTTAATGCTTTTTGAGCACAAAAACAAAATTCTAAAGAAATCAAAATAATACCTTACCTTCTTAAGGTCCGGTAGAACAAATTTAGTCTCTATGGAGATTAATCACAATCATCATCATTAATTTTCCATTTTTATTCAAAAAAATTTGGTTAAATATATATATATATATATATATATATATATATTTCCTACTTCTCTTCAATCTAAATAATTTATTTTGGCAATCAATATAAACCCTGTAGTATAGTAATAAATGTTTTATAGGCTAGTATACATACAATTGGATTTAAAATGATTCAAATCCAACCATATAGTAATAATAATAATAATCTATTTTTAAGGTCACGGTCAAGACAGACACCAAATTGGTGTATGAGACTCCCTCTGCCCAACAATTTGACTGGTAAAGTCTACGAAGGTATACATACCCTACCCTCTCTAGATTTTAACTTGTGACCTCTTAAGAGGAAGCACATGTTCTTAACCATTAGGCCCTCTCAGGTTGTATATGTCCCATCCTATACAACATAAGCTACTATGTTGTGAGGTGCATAATGTTTACCCTTTTTTTAACAACAAAAAAATCAGTTTGACCATACAAAATTATAATATGAACCAGAAAAGGGGAGGGATACAACCCTCAAGAAAAGAATTTCCGCTTGAACAATAAGTCTTTTTATTTCCTATCCAAACTATGGACTAAAAAATAAAGTCAATGTACTGCTGAACAAACTGACTCTTGAAAGTAATTTAGCCAACAAAACATTACATAGTGTAAATAAATTAAAATGTTATCCCATGAAGGGTGTTATTTTTCACCTAGGCTTCCTTTTTGAGATTCTCATGGCATGAATCCTTAGTTGGTTATTTCATTAGGGAAATTTCTTATGTGACAACCTTAAGTTCTATCTTGGGATGACGTCAAGCTCACTAGATCTCATCCTTCAGTTCTATAGTTGTAGAAGAATCAAATGAAGGTGAATACTAGGGTTGTTCCTGTGGGATATTGAGGACATTGAAAATTCAAGATACCCATAACACTACTAAATATACCTATAGGTCAAGCTATTGAAATTTACTTCTTTTCACTTGAATAAAGGTCATCATTTCCTTATCTAGTCCAGGAACTTGTTTCAACTAAATGGTGGTCACAATGGATTAGTGATCCCATTATTTTAATTCCACTGACAATTTCCCCTGCCACTCCTTGTGTTCGTGATGCAATTAAATGTTTGATGCAACATACCTAGCCACCCATAGGCTAGGCAAGCTANATTCTCTCCTATTTTTCATGAAGAAGACGTGGATGTATTTATATATGATTAAGAATATTGTGTGTGATGTTGATCACAATTTAGTTCTGATTTTGAAACCCTCCTTCAATATTTTCTTATTGTAAAAATACTTTTGTTGCACATAAAGATCATATTGGGTTATTGAAGAACCATTTTCATATAAATCCAAGTCTGTATTTGGATCTTCCCTTCCTATAATTGATGCGATTCCCTGAGCCCTTTCCTCTATTCTTTTGTCTTCCCCTGTTATCCATGTTTAACACATTACCTGATGTCTCACCTATGTTTTTCCATCACATTTCCTCACTAAGAATAACACCAAAAACAACATCAAATTTTAAATTGTTTGAACTATAGATTGAGTTACTTAAAGCCATGAAAAATCCATTCCAACTTTCTAGCAATGATCACAAGATTAGAAGATCCCTAACCTCATCATAAAAGTCCACTTTTAAAGAACTTAGTTGATTAGTAAAATATTAAATTCAATTAAATGATCTGCAACAAACCCACCTTCTGACATCTTCATATTAAATAATATCTTCATTAGAAATACCTTATTGGACATCAAGGGTTTTTCATACAGTTTATCCAATGCATCCATTAGTTGCTTCGTTGTCTTTTCTTTCGAAATATTGAAATACACCGATGCTTCCAGGCTCAACCATGTCATTCCTAGTGTCTTTCTGTGAAGAACAACCCATTGTTCGTCCTCCATGGCTGTTAAATTCTTTACTATTCCACCTAATGGTAGGAATAGATCCTTTTGATATAAATAATCTTCCATCTACATATTCCATAACTGGTAGTTTTTTCCATTAAATTTCTCGACCCTAAACTTTCCATCTTCCATCATTTCTCCCACTCGAACTAGAAACCCTCTTTTCCTGCGAGTTACCTTTCGCTTTGATACTAGTTGTTAGAAAAACAGGATCATTGAGAAATAAAATAAAACAAATGCAGAAATAAAACACATAAGATACACAATAAGATAGAGACACAGATATGTGTGGTTCACCTAGTGTGGGCTATGTCCAATAGAGAAATCGTCTGGTCCTTCCTTTCTTATTATCCAACAAATGAAGGGATACAACCTACAACACACTCGTTGTAACTTACTCTTCTTTCTCACATAGTCTCCTCACTCAGGATATAATATTTGCAATGATACATAGCTGCACCATATTTCCCTCACAAAAGAGGGTGGCCTTCTAGGGAAAAAAACCCTAACATAACTTATGTCGTCAGATCTGGGACCTTAAAATGAGTGGTCTAGATTTACTATGAACTTACAATACACATTTACAAGGAAAATTTTCCTTCAGGGGTTTTTCCCTCGGACCCCACAGGGTGGAAAGACCCCCCTGCACTCCCCCGCATGGAAGTGTGTACATTCTTCCCAGGTGTAAAGTCTTCATGGGTTATAAACACAGCTAAAAACAAATACCTCTAAATCAAGAAGATAATTAGGCTCCACAACCAACATAAATAAACTATCATACTTGTGACACTAAGAGAGTTGAATAATTTCCAACATATGTACCCATATTAGATATCAAATTCAAAATATTTGTCACAATACTTACCTTCCTAACCTTCTAACTCAAGAAAACAATGGTGATCTTAGAATGCTTCTTTTAATGCTTTTTGAGCACAAAAACAAAATTCTAAAGAAATCAAAATAATACCTTACCTTCTTAAGGTCCGGTAGAACAAATTTAGTCTCTATGGAGATTAATCACAATCATCATCATTAATTTTCCATTTTTATTCAAAAAAATTTGGTTAAATATATATATATATATATATATATATATATATTTCCTACTTCTCTTCAATCTAAATAATTTATTTTGGCAATCAATATAAACCCTGTAGTATAGTAATAAATGTTTTATAGGCTAGTATACATACAATTGGATTTAAAATGATTCAAATCCAACCATATAGTAATAATAATAATAATCTATTTTTAAGGTCACGGTCAAGACAGACACCAAATTGGTGTATGAGACTCCCTCCGCCCAACAATTTGACTGGTAAAGTCTACGAAGGTATACATACCCTACCCCTCTCTAGATTTTAACTTGTGACCTCTTAAGAGGAAGCACGTGTTCTTAACCATTAGGCCCTCTCAGGTTGTATATGTCCCATCCTATACAACATAAGTTACTATGTTGTGAGGTGCATAATGTTTACCCTTTTTTTAACAACAGAAAAATCAGTTTGACCATACAAAATTGTAATATGAACCAGAAAAGGGGAGGGATACAACCCTCAAGAAAAGAATTTTCGCTTGAACAATAAGTCTTGTTATTTCCTATCCAAATTATGGACTAAAAAATAAAGTCGATGTACTGCTGAACAAACTGACTCTTGAAAGTAATTTAGCCAACAAAACATTACATAGTGTAAATAAATTAAAATGTTATCCCATGAAGGGTGTCTTTTTTCACCTAGGCTTCCTTTTTGAGATTTTCATGGCATGAATCCTTAATTGGTTATTTCATTAGGGAAATTTCTTATGTGACAACCTTAAGTTCTATCTTGGGATGACGTCAAGCTCACTAGATCTCATCCTCCAGTTCTATAGTTGTAGAATAATCAAATGAAGGTGGATACTAGGGTTGTTCCTGTGGGATATTGAGGACATTGAAAATTAAAGATACCCATAACACTACTAAATATACCTATAGGTCAAGCTATTGAAATTTACTTCTTTTCACTTGAATGAAGGTCATCATTTCCTTATCTAGTCTGGGAACTTGTTTCAACTAAATGGTGGTCGCAATAGATTAGTGATCCCATTATTTTAATTCCACTGGCAATTTCCCCTGCCACTCCTTGTGTTAGTGATGCAATTAAATGTTTGATGTAACATACCTATCCACCCATAGGCTAGGAAAGCTAATTTGTAATGTACCCATCCATTCATAAGCTGGCCATGCTACTCCAAAAAATTGCTTTTGAACTGATCTTGAATTCTAATAACATTTAATATGAAACCAAGCATGAAATACCCACATGCATTAATCAAGATCCATGCTACAACATAAAAGAAATAAAAAACCTTCCATGCATAACAAATAACCAGCATATAGACACATTATAAATACATAGCTCAGAGATAATTAAATACACAACAATATATACATTATATAGAAAACACAGAGAGCACTTATCTTTGCAAGTAAACATTCACCAACTAGTTGCAGAGGAAGGACATTCCTCCCAACCATATATATTGTTGTTCTTTTACTCTCAACAACAGGTCACCCCCAAGCTAGGGCTATGAATCCGCAAGGAAAGGTCCTAGGCCAAATATAAAACACACAATAGTTGGCTAACTAGCTCTAAGGTTTCCCAATCACACAACAAATCCGAATTTTCTTCTCTATTTCCCCCTCAGCATGCACACCCCAAATAAACGAACAACTTTCTATACCATGTAGTCCCTCAACCTGCTCCATTTCTCGCCATGGATCCAACGCTATTGGTCAGGAAATATCCCTACTGGGAACTCCAAGGATTCTCAATTGTGTATAATTATTTTCGAACTTCCATCAATATCATGCACACATGCATCCATTCCCTCGTGGAATGATCAATAATATATTACAGCCATATAGAAATGGATCTCCTCCTCCATTCATGTGTTTCCATGCTCCCCCCAAGAGCACATGAATTCATCTAGAGTGAAATGAGGAAATTTAGAAATGAAAAATGATTAACCAAGAGAAAACCCCAAACAACCCATGGGCAAGGTTTATATAATTACATGAAAACAAGAACCACATGGCCTTCCTCCCAAGAAGCTCATGTAACCCATTTTCTGCATAAAATCAATTATGGGTAAATAAAATATAATAGAAAAACTTATCCTCTTAAGCCCTCTCTCTCGTGGAATCATATCCCCCTATCTCTTTTTTCCTTGTCTGTCTTGAATCCAACAATGCATTTTATTAATGTATATGAAGTATTACATTTCCTAGGCACTCTGGCCCATTTTCAACTTTACTGGCTGACCAACCTAAGTCACATAATACATTCTAGTTCATAAGGGTTAACAATGGGGTGTTACATCCCCCTCCCCTTATTTTGGCACTGTTCTCAGTGCACAAAACCATTCCAATGTTATTAAAATTACAAATCTAGGCTCTTTTTCCTTAATCCACACAAGCAACCAAGCCAACTCTTATATACATGGGCACACTAACCTAAAATTAAACATGTATACATAGGTATTCTGACCCAAAACATGTATAATGATCTTCATAATTTATATTTCTGGCAGCAGTTCCAACCAACAAGATCTTCTTCCCTCTCAGCCTGCACAACCCAAAGGAATGAACCCCTTTCTCTTCCATGTAGTCTCTTAGGTTGTTCCACTTCTCTTCGGGGCTCCAGTGCACTCAGACATGAAGTTTCAGAGTTGCAACTTCAATAATTCTAGTTGCAACAAGTCCACTAGAATTTCTTCAATCCATGCCTTCATCGTTGATTTTGATTTCCTTTTGGTGTTCTTTTTCGCGATATTCCAAATTCAAATTCAACATCTCATCTGTATTATAAAAATACAATCATAATGAGATATTGTTATAACATTTTCAATCATAAATGTCAAATCTATTTTATACGGGAAAACAAAGTTTCCAAGCATGAGCTTCCAACTCGTAATTCGTTTGTCTCTTGCAGTTGCAGGCATCAATATTTATTATGGCTTACAACAATGCCATACCCAATACCATTATTCTTGTAATTTTCTCAACCTTCAATAATCCAAACCAATTGTTAGCATAATCATGTAACAATTTGTAACTATTAATTTCTCAAATATGTTTTATAGAGGAAAATAAAATTTCTAGGCATGAATTTTTTTCTCATCATGTTTGGCTCTTGTAGCAACAAGAATTTGTCTTATGTATGGGATTTCATCCCTGCCACATCCAAGACCATCCTCCCTACAATTTCCTCAACCTTTCATTTGACCACAAAAACTGTTAGCATAACACAAGAATTTGTAATTAATAATTTCTGAAATTTGTTTTATATAGAAAAAATAAAATTCCGAGGCATAAATTTTTTCCTCATAATGTTTGGCTTTTGCAATTGTAGATATCAATATTCCTTCTGGCTTACATCCCTTCCATATCCAAGACCATCCTATCTGCAATTTTCTCAATTGACACTCAACCCAAAACAAATGTCAATATCATGCATATGTATATTTTCATCGCAACAATTACAAAACTTAACAAAGTGATCTCATAATTGTTTACAACAACAATTCAATCACTTCCATTAATCCAACTTTAACTGTAATGAACCCATCATTCTTTACACGTGTATTATCAACCAATATTTTCTTTCTTCTATTTTCCAATATTTCTATCACTACATTCCCTTGACATAACTTTTCCATAATTTATGATTATATAACTACTCCCACCTACAACTTTCTTGTTGCGTTATCTAACAACTCCTGAAGTGTTTTCAACTTCATGAGTTAGCAATACTCACATCATTTCAACTATTGTCATAATCGTTTCTACGTTATACAATATATACATGCATTCACCAAAATGAATTCAATAAATCCTATAATACCACTCGTAACATTTTTAATAGTTACAAAAAGTGGTCTTAGAATTGTAAAAAACAACAATCCAATCATCTTCAAGTAGCATTCATATTAAATATAATACAACTATCCATCATTATGTATTTTCAGCACCACATGCTTTTAATAATACAACAAGTAATTACTAAATAAAATAACAATTCATATGTCAATACCCATGGCCACAACTACACAATGCATCTATGCATTGAATACATAATACCACATAACTATGCCATGCATTCCACCATGATGAGTTGGAAGGTTTGGCCAATGCCTCAACACATCATCCACACACTTCCTACTGCTTTCTTGACTATCTGGATACCTTCCTTTTCAACCCAAACACAACACCAAGATTATAATTCTTAAGTGCTCTTCAGTTTTAGCAAAGAGGTTGCAATACAAACATCATATATATAGTAGATACCATTTATCACTCACATAGCGCTATATCCCTTCCATATCCAACCATATTATGGTCTCACACATGACTGGCTCTATGGATATTCATTGTTATAGAAGGAGTATGTCTCTTGAATTAACCCAATTATGATCCCATAACCAATCATAATACAATATACAACTGACAATGTATCTAAATGCATTCTAGCATCAATAATAGTTACATACTCTAGGGATTTGACCACTACATATCAATTTAAATCTAGAAAAACTAACTAAGGGAATATCTTATCTCATTTCCCTTAAACATAGAAGAAACAAATTCATACCTGGATGGTTGTTATCAACCTACTTGATGCTACCTGATCAATTGGTATTTGTAGAATCTCACTGAATTCCTCCTTCATCATTTTGATCACCATTCCTACCACCCTCATGGTTCTTCTCATAGATGAAAATCATAAGCAACAACAACATCCACATCTTTAACCATGCTATATCATTTTTCCTGAATACATAATCCATCATTAGTCATACTCAAATTCCATAACATCATTATTTCATAATAATAGACTTTTCTAAGTTCACAAGCATGTTATATGCATATCCAAGCATGTGCATATGCACAATTACACATCCATATGCATTAAGAATTCACCATCAACATGCCTACTAATGCATATGAATTTAACTTCATTGTATACCTCATGCACTCTAGTGAATTTATGTTTCAATTATTTATTTATGTTGTAGTTGGTTGTTCTTGCATTCCTTCAGAGCCTTGCTTCCTTGTGTGCTCCCATTCTTCTCATATGCACTACTGTTCCCTGGTCTAAATACTTTCCAACCAAGTTTCACTTGGCCATTCTGCAATCCAACCAATGTATTCAATTTGCAATAACTCATTTTTGGAAGTCATATCCAACTTTACCTTTATGAAACATTCCAGCACCCTAGAATGAAGTAGCTCAAACATTCCATCACTCTACTACCACAACATTCTTGAATAAAATACTATTACTCCTAGTTTTCCATTAGATTACTTTTTTCACACTTAAGATTTGCAACTGTCTACACCTCTCTTCCTTTAAGGAAATGCAATCATACTTTTTCTTTCTTTGTCCAGTACTTACATTATTCATGTACTAGCTTCATGTCTTATGTGAGGGCTCTTGCTTTTGTATTTGAAATTCATTTAGACCCTGTAGTTGTTGACTAATACTTTTTTTCCACTATTATTGAGTTCTTTATCCACTTTTCATTAATTTCCCTGTAGTTCTATAAAATCCCTCTCTTGCACACACTTAGCAGACTTATTCTTTGAGGACACTTGCGTGCATGTGATCCGGGTCATTATACTATTGGCTATTTTGATTATGATTATGAGATATTGTGGATTTGATGATTTGTTATTTTGTTGTATTTACATCGACATGTGCTATTGAATGGGTTCTCTTGAGTGTGCATGACTCTGGATGTTAGAGGATGCCGAGGCATCGATGAAAATCCTTGGACTCTAGATCGAGTAAGGGAGTGGACTGTTAGGATTTGAATGTTGTTGATGTGACATATGTACATATGATTAGATATTATGATGTTGATTATTATCACTGACATATTTCGTTGATGGATGCAGTCTTATGATAGCTTGTCAATCAGACTCACATTTCAAGTAAAGGGGTCATGCATGACAACTAAAGACATTGAGGGAGAGGTGTGGCATCATCCCTGCCGCAACCTACTAGCACTCTCGTTGTGGCTCAAACTATAGGTTAACGATTACCTAGTTCAATAAGACCCACGATGTTGTGAGGGAAGACTGTAACAGTCGCTCACAGTGATTCTAAGGGGCGCGCAATAAGGTAGTGTAATTATTCCTTAAAGGCCCTTATTCTCCCACAAGATCACCTGATGGAGTATGGACTCCAGGGGTTTGACATCTACCATATTCAGTCAAGAGGTGAGTGTCACCCTTGGAGCATGTAGTGTGTCTTGAATGGCATGTTGCACAAATAAAATGGAAGGAGGAAAGTGACACCCTTGGAGCACGTAGTGTGTCCTGAAGGGCACACTGTGATTTTATCTATGCTAAGTTAATAAACCTAGTGCCTAGAAAACTATGTCTTCTTAGGATGTGGCCGGACTTAAAATGAATGATGTGATAAGTAAAGTTTAATAACAAATGTTTCCCTTAAGAACTCTAGCCAAGCCTAGTGAATTGAAGACCTAAGTCTGAGTAGAAACTTAGAACACAAAAAAAAAAAAATTAGACATGTAAACAAGAAGGGCGTAAAGAAAATTCAAGCATTAATAATTAAAGTGGAAATTTTAATAAAGGTTTAATTAATAAAAGGTGTAATTGGTAGTTTTTCTAAACCTATTAATTTTGAWCTTAGTTATAAAAAGGGGAAACTTAAAGAAAAAGGGAAACTTAAAGAAAAGGGGGAAACCTAAAGAAAGAGGGAAACTTAAAGAAAAGGGGAAACTTAAAGAAAAAGSGGAATGTCTAACTTAGTAAGGAATCTAGCCTTTGGAACTTTTTATTTATGAAMTCAACTAGRATTTAAGTAATGWGTAATTCATTTAAKTATTGTAAGGGAATATTGGGACAYCGAGGAGTGTTTTCAGGAACGCTTTTAGGTGGGTGAGGGAAATAGGCAAATTCAATCAACTAGTAAATTGATTTTCTGGTGCAACTAGGGGATCAGGCGACATGTGTATGGGGGAGGTTTTTCATAATTAATTAAATGAAAAAGGAATATAATGAGGGTTTGGGAAAATAATGACTAATAAAAATATATAAAAAGGATGGCAGAGGAGGAGTATGGATGACATGTGGCTTGCGTAACGTTACCTTGCCAAAATTTTATCTTGATTGAATTTTTTCTTGTGGGAGTTGGGATACCCAGCTTGGGTAACGAGTGGTATCTTGACCTTCCAAGGCGAGATGGGAGCTATAATTCTCTAGTATTGTGTGTGTGGCCCCTTTGCGTCTTGGGGGGATCATGGGGAAGAAGAGTACGCCTAGAATTGGATGGGAGGTACCGGTGAGGTCTCAGCGATTGGAAAGAAGGAGTTGGATGGAGCGCACGAGCGGGACAACGACATCGAGTTCTTTGCCTTTGGGTTCGGTACGCATGTGTAATTCACATTGTATTTTGGTCAATTTTATGTATATGAATGTTAACAATGATGAATATGGTAGTGAATTACCAACACTTTAATTAAAATTTATTGAGATAATTGTTGCAAGAAATAAAAATTGTTCATTTAGTAAGGATGATTTTGGTTGACTGCTTGATTACGCTCCTTGCCTCTCTGGAAATCCCTCTATTTCCATCCTGGGCCCTTCCCTTATCCAGTTGATTTGGTCTGTGTGGTTTTTGTTAGTTGTGATAAATTTTAATATATTTTATGCCTTGAAGTTGTGACGAATCCAGCGGTAGGCTTAACCCAAGATCCACTTCACCTGATATTATTTACTAAACTCAATCTGACCAGACCAAGCATTATTGAGTAGACTGACTAAAGAACCCTTGAAGATGTTTTTACTTTCTGGTTATCCAACGAAATCCCAATGCCCTTATGCTCCAAGACTTGTTATATCCTTTGGTTGGGTTTGGATGTTACCAGATTATTGTGATCTTATTGGCTCGCTTAACCATTTCTGCGTTTCTCTTTTCGCCTGAAGCCTGTAGCCTACTCCTTGTATAGGCGATGGTTACTTCACAGTCCATTTCTATTTCTTGGAAAAATTAAATGATGTTGACCTCGCAACTCACATGTTAAATATTGTAAGATACGGCTAATATGTGGTGATGATTATTGTTTCTTCCCATTAGTTGTTGTTGCATAGTGACTCCATGGACCTGCTAAGGAGGACCGAGGATATTTGCACACCTAGATATTCACTATGAAAGGGATTTTTTTTTCATAAGTTCATAATACAATTGGTAACATGGTTGTGGGACATGCTCAATCTAGATCATGAGAAGTTTTGGCATGCTCTTTGTCGTTGGGAGATCGGTCTATATTGCAACAAGAGTAACGCTCCAATCTGCTGCTCAGAATTTATGATCACTTCCCATAAATACCTATTGTGTGGATATTGATAAATCAGACCAACCTAAATGACCTGGGAAGAACTAGTGTTGCCCTTCATGTGACCCACACTTAGTCTTACCTTACCTCCTTATCTGTGTGTTTCCCCTTTAGCGCATGTGGGTGGGAGAACGATTGGGATCCATTGCTTTTTTGGATGCCTTATTCTTTTTAACATTTAAGATCAGTGTAACGCTTTCATAACTGGAAGCGAATTATATTTTAGTAATCCTTTAATTGCGATTAATGTTGGGCAATGTAACGTTTTCGTACCAGGAAGAAACTATATTTTTATGATCTTGTGTGTTTCGAGTTAATGTGGGTATGTGAATCATTTCCTTACCTGAAAACGATTAATACGGAAAATATTTTTAGTGGTATCTTTCTTTATTTGCTTATAACAACTCTAATGCCATATTACTTTCCTTTTGCACGCAGAACATAATATGGTTTAATTATGACTATAAAAATTTATTTGGCAAAATGGCGGCTCCCTTGAATTATGTTCTACAATTTTTGAGCATGGAATTAGCGGTTCCATTGTTGGGTGAATTTCGATTCAGTTACAGGTGACCATCTAATTAATTATAATCCGCATTTAATATTTAATTATTTCCTTGTTTGAGAATCACACTTACTAACCGCTGGTAAAGGTAATATTTCTTAATCCTATAATCTTGGTTGATTACCCCATATTTTTATATCCTTTAAATGATTACCAGATATTTTAATGTAGTGCACAATGATTGAAATAACTACATAGAGATTTAATTAATCACACAAAGATTTCTAAATGTTTATGGGTTAGCGCTGGCAGTTTTGGTAATTTAGGAATATTTTATGTCATGACTTTGGCAGCAGAAATTACGGCAAGGGAACTACTATTGTGGTTATCCCATTTTGATCAATTGATTGTTTTACAATTAAGGTATTATTATGAACAGTGTGATATCGCTCACTATAACTTAATCTTTACAACACTTTAGAAATTCTTTAGGTTGCAATTGTCATAGTGGTTTACTTTTATTAAGGTTACCACATATTCACTTTAATTAATATCATCGCATATTTACTTTTATTAATGTTACTTTATTGATTTTATCACATATTTACTTTTATTAATGTGTTATGCATATTTACTTTTATTAATGTGTTATCGTATATTTACTTTTATTAATGTTATTGCATATTTACTTTTATTAATGTGTTATCACATATTTACTTTTATTATAAGGTATGACAGTTAAGTTTGGGGGTTCCTGGCATTTGGGTGATTGTGTCTTAAGTTTAAGTATTCATGATTGTTTAAGTTTGTGCCTTAGTTACAATCGCGTTCATCGCATGATGATGACATGATTCCTTATGACGGGATCAAGGCGCGCTTGAGAGACAGATGTGTATGATAACCTGGCTTTGATTCTTGTGCTTTTCGATGTGGGTGTGGTTGTTCATTGTAATTGATGTTGTCCTTGGTTCTGTAACGTTTTAATGTGATTGGGTTCTTGCTCGCCATAAGGGTTCTAGTTATTGCTCGTCGAAGTTGTTGTGTTTGGATGGATTGATGTTGTCCTTTAGCTTAGTAGGCGTGATCTTGCATGTGTTTGGCGGGAAGTAGACACATCCTTGTTCCTTGGAAAAATTGCCATCCTTGAGACCTAAAATGGTCAAAATCAATGGGAACCTGGGCTTGAGAATTTCTTATGTGTCCTGGAGGACCTAACCTTGCAGGTTAGGACAGGCGGGTAGTCATTTTTATTTTTTCATGATTGAATGTTGTATGTTTCTTCTGGTTGCATGATGTTATAGTAGGCTAGGTCGTTATGTTGTCTATTTCCTGAATTTATTTCATTGTGTTCATCATCAAGTTGTGTTGATTAACTGTTGTTGTTGTCACTTTCCTTCTTTATAAAAAAAAAAACATTGCACTTGTTATGTGTCACATGTAGTCATAATGAAGGGGGTTGTTACAAGTTCTTTGTTGCCTCAACCAAATTCTACAATCTCTTTCATGCTTCCATGACTATGATATCCAATCTTAGACTGGAATTGATCCAATTAGATCTCTAATCCTACCAAATATGCAAGCAACCATTTTTTATTGAATTATACATATTATAGAAATATTCCAATTAATGCTACAAGTACTTTTTCTACTTAATTAATGAAGAAATATATCGTCATTCTACAAATTATAACAATTCAATGTTATTCTTCTATGAGTAATCTTTTCGATGATTATTTCCATGCCCCAATCCAATCTCTGAGCTGGAAGTTAGGGCTTCCTGAAAAATCCACTTTCACCCTTTTTGTGCAAATGAGATCTTGTAGAGGAAATGGAATGGTTATGTGCCAATCTTGTCAAATTATTCCATGGCGCCTTCAAACTAGTAAATAATTCGAACTCTGCACAGGTGCTTCCTTCAATCCACTTTTCTTGTGACTGCAACTCAAAACCATGGGCTTATCCACTCTAAGTGATGTTACTTTAGTGCTTTTCTCTTTATTCTTCTACATAGAACCTCGTTTGAAATTTTATGCGATCTTGTTCACTTCTAGGCCTGTTAAGCCCTAAATAATGGCTCATTACCCCTTAATTGGGGCATATTACAATAGTAATGTTATTTTATTTATGTCACCTTTAGTCCATTAGTTGTAATTATACCTCCTAGTCTCCTATATATACCAAGGAGACATTTTCATTTGGAAGCATATGGTAATTGTACATTTATGTAGGAATAAGGAGGTTTCCCCCCTAAAGAGGCTTATTATCTGAATTTATATCTTTTTCAAGGCGTTGAGTACTTATTCTAAGGTTTTTCTATGCTATATTGATATTTGGTTCTTAACATATGGTGTAAGAGCTCAACGTCTTGCGGTCTCGCTGCTACATCTGAGACACCTTGGAATTTTCACTATAACTTGTTTCTACAACGTTTCAGAAGCAACAACTTGGATTATATTTATTAGATGAATAAAGGTATGTCAGGTTAAAATTTAAGCTCTTGAGTCCTTATAATTTCGGAGATACAACCTGTGCAAGATAGGGTTGCGGAATCATCCTGAACTGAGTCATTGAGAAATTTTCACTATAAATCATTTTATGTAACGTTTCAGACCCTGATCTCTGGAGGCTACTCACAGAAATTACTAAGCTATTTGTGGTAAACATTTCATTTTCTGGGTCATCTTACATTTGTATATACACCCTGTGGAAGATAGGGTATCTGACTAGTCCTATTTACTAGTCTCAAGAAGGTGTTTCAGGTAAAACAATCATAACTTCTTCCTAGAGTATCCAAATTGAGTGAGACTGGTTGCATTGGATAGTGGATAGTCTGTGTTATTTGTAGTACAAGTTTCAGAATTGTATATCAATTATTTTGTGTGGGGCACGCTATACAAGTGAGATATCCTAGAAAGGCCAAAAATCAACAAGTTGTGGGGAAGTTGTCGTAAATTCCACTTGGCACATCCAATTTTGATCAGACCTGTGGAATTGCAAAGAAAAAATATCAGAGAACTACAAAAAAGAAATTTTCATACCCAAAAGGGCCGAATATTTGGAGATACAATAGAATAAATATTATCTAGTAGAACCAATTCAAAATCAAGGTTCAAAAGTGATACTTGGCCAACATGGCACCCAAAAAGGGAACTTATACACCAAATAAGACTCCAAAAAGTCCTACTTGGACTCTTGATGAAGGTGAAGAAATGCATAGGGACAAAAATGAATTACAAAAGAAGACAATGAAAAAATATGAACTGCAAGGGATGATGGATTCAATTGAAGCTAAATTGGAGGCAATAATGGATACTAATATGGATGGTTTAAAAAGGGAGATCATGGAAGGAATGAAAAAATTCCTAATAGAGGACACCTGAAAGTGAAATTGTGTCCCATGAAATTCATGATGAGAACACAAGAAAGATGAATCAAGAATGGAGAAAGTCCAACTTTGGGTTGAAGACCAACCACGTTCCTAAGATCGATATGAGGAAGTTTGATGGCAAGGACCCAATAACATGGATACTTCATATGGAGCAATTCTTTGATCTACATAATGTGCCACATACACAAAAGGTACAAATTGCTTCTTTATATTTAGAACCCAATCAATTTGTATGGTATCGATGTTTTTTTTCTCGCAAATCAATCGTCACTTGGAAAATTTTCACGGAATAAATGATAGCACAATATGAGGATATAAGGAGCAATACCTTCTTTAGACAATTGATAAATATCAAGCAAAAGGGTTCAGTTACAGAGCACATTGAGAACTTCCAAAGATTGAATATAAAGGTAACATATATTCCAGATGAGCACTTGATTGACATATTCATAGGAACTTTAAAGGATAACATTCAACATGAGGTTCACCTTTGGGAACCCAAATCATTGGAGAATGCATTTAGGGTGGCAAGAAATGTTGAAAGTAAAAATATGACTATGGCTACTAGAAGGACCAATCCTAACAGCTATAGAGAGAATAATGTTACTTCTTCTAAAACACCTCAACCTACAAGGTTGAAACCTCAACAATTGGAAGAAAGAAAAGAAAAAGGTTTATTCTTTAATTGTGACAACAAGTACAGTAAGGGACATAAGTGTGGTGAGAAGAAATTATTCTACATAGATTGTGAAGAGGAAGAAGAGCAAGAACAAGAACCAATGTAGAAGCAATTTCATCTGAAGAGTTGACTCCCATGATATCGTGTAATGCATTGGCTAGAATTAGTACTCCTCAAACCCTCAATATCGAAGGATATATCAAAAAGAAAAAGGTAATAGTCCTAATTGATTTTGGTAGTACTCATGATTTCATCCACTATAAATTAGCCAAAGCTCTCAATTGCTTTGTATATCCAGTGCCAGAGTTTCAAGTAATGATTGTAGATGGAGGAACTATCAATTGCTCAAGAAAATGCAATAAGATCAATC
>JZKD02S1673927.1:678302-700532 GCA_000966675.3 Picea glauca | reverse complement strand
CTTTGTCATCTTCAAAAATTCATTTCTCCTCAACCATGAGGATCCACGTGACATGCCACATACCACCGGAAACAACATGATGTATACTATCCATCCATGGGTGTTGTATCTTCGTGTTCATTTTCCTTCATGTCCAAATAACTTCATCAATCTTGTGGTCCAAAACCCATGACTAGGGTTGACATCATTGACAACAACCAATCTTCCAACAGAGCCTCCTATCAGATTGGATGGTTAGCGAGATTTTGTGACTTCGAACTTCAACATTTCATTCTTCTTCCCTACCTCCCATAATCACTGAAGTGGTGAAGTTTCATCTTTTTATATCTCCTACTAGCTTCGATCAATGACTGACGATCAACCAATTTGATCTGATGGTTCTTGTTTACTTGACTCTCGAGCTAACAATCTATAGATTCTTTGATTCAATGGTGTGATCGCTTCCTAAATTCAAAAGGGGGCGGTCACAATTTCATGATCTTTTACAAGGACCTATGTCGGCATGACGCTTTGGATTTTGTGTGAATCCTGCAATGTTATCTCTCTTGATTTTCCTTTGACCTTTCCAAAGGTATTAACGTTGTGTGCTATGAACCTATGCAACCTAATATGATACCTCTCCTGAGATTTAGGTTTATATTGGATTCCTCTGCACCTCACACTACAACGACCATTAAAAAAAAGGAACTTTCAACCTTCCAAGTCAAACTTAGCTTTGCAACTCTACAGATTGAACCCATTAAACTTCTCAGAGAATATTGTATTATTTCAACTCAATTTTTCTCATGAATTTTGGGATATTTCTCTCTAATATTTCCATTTTTCCCCAAATTCACACAATTTGAAATCTGTGACAACCAATTTCTCAAATTTGAACTCGTTTTGGCCCATACCAGTCTGGTGTTTCAACCAGAAGCTCTGGTACCATTCTATAACATACCTGACCACCCACAAGCTGGGAACGCTAATCTATAACGTACCCAACCATTCACAGGCTCGCCATGCTACTCCAAAAACTTGCTTCTAAACTGATCTCAAATTCTAATAACATTTAATTTGAAATCAAGCATGAAATACCCACTTGCAATAATCAAGATCCATGCTACAACATAAAAGAAATAAAAAATGTGCCATGCACAACAAATAACTAGCAAAAAAGAACATTATAAATACATAGCTCATAGATAATTAAATACGTAGTGGAATATACATTATATAGAAAACACAGAGAGCACTTATATTTACAAGTAAAAATTCACCAACCAGCTGGAGACCAAGGATGTTCCTCCCAACCATAGACATTGTTGTTATTTTACTCTCAACAATAGGTCACCCTTGAGCCAGGGCTATGAATCCACAAGGACGGGTCCTAGGCCAAATCTAAAACACACAACAGTTGGCTAACTGGATTTCGGGTTTCCCAACCACACAACAAATTTGAATTTATATCTCTCTTTCCCCCTCAACTTGCATAACCCAAAAAAACGAAAACCTTTCTCTACCATGCAGTGCCTCATGTTGTTCCATTTCTCTCTGGAGCTCCACTGCTACTGGTTAGGAAATATCCCTACTAGAAACTCCAAGGATTCTCATTTGTGGACAGTTCTTCCCGAACTGCCAACAATCTCATGCATAAAGGCATCCATTCCCTCCTGGAATAATCAATAATCTATTACAACCATGTAGCAATGGCTCTCCTCCTCCAACCATTTGTTTCCATGCTTCCCCCAAGAGCATAGAAATTCAGCTAGAGTGAAATAAGGAATTCTAGAAATGAAAAATGATTAACCAAGAGAAACCCCCAAACAACCCACAGGCAGGGTTTATATAATTACATGAAAACAAGAACCACATGGCCTTCCTCCCAAGAATCTCATGTAACCCCTTTTCTCCATAAAATCAATTATGGGTAAATAAAATATAATAAAAAGGCTTAGCCCCTTAAGCCCCCTCTCTCATGGAATCATATCCCCTATCTCTTTTGTCCTTGTCCGCCTTGTAGCCAGTGGTGTATTTTTTTAAGGTATATGAAATATTACATTTCCTAGGCACTCTAGCCCCTTTTCAACTTTATTAGCTCACCAGCCTAAGTCACAATTACATAATACATTATAGTTCATAAGGGTTAAAACCGTGTTGTTACATCCGAGGAGACTACAATGTTTTGTGCCTATGCAACCCTGTGTTCCCATTGCATGAAAATTTGTTTAATTTTAATTAGATCACACCAAACACACTTGACCCGTCTATGTTTGGAGTCATCTCTAACCAGATGAAGAAGGAACTCTAGGTCAAAAGCCTATTGGGAACTGCACATATTTCTTCCATGAAAAGGATAATTCACTCCCTCTCCCAAATCTTGGTTAAATTGTTAAAAGAGCATGCTCCCAAACTCATGTCCCCAAAATTGAGCCTTAGAAGAAGGGAGATGGGAGCAACTACAGACCCAAAATTCACTTTCAATGCCAATAAACCACATGCAATGCAATACCAAACCATTACACCCTTGACTAATTTGTTCATCTACAACTGAGTTCACTAGTGAATGAGGTGAGGTATACGCCTTAAATGTCTATTTCGATAGATTTGTGTGATGAAGCATATATGCTTTACATGCATGGACAACTTAAAATATTGATAAATATCAAGAGAGGGATAAAGAACATGTGGTCCTAATGGTTAAGAATTTATGTTTCCTCCTAAGATGCCACAAGTTCAAATCCAGAGGGGGTAAGGTATGTATACCTCCATAGACTATAGTAGTCAAATTATTGCACAAAAGGGATCCCTTATCCCACAAAGAAAAGAATCGCATATACCAATTTGATTCCTGACTTGATTATGACCTTAAAATTAAATTATTATTATTATTAAAAAAAAAAAAACCTCATTTTTCTTTCTCTTCAATAAAAATCTGAATATACTTATTTTCATCATTCTAATTAATTCAATATTTCTTTTTCATTTTTTTCAAATTTTAATATGCTTGTTTACATCATTTTAAAATACTCATTAATTATTTTTGTAAGGAAAGAAGTGAAAAGTGAGGTAAAACATTTTATTTCAATATTAAAAAGATTGTAATGTCTAATATATTTGCACATTAACATATATGTATATAATAATCATTTCAAAGTCAAATATAATATAATAATAATTTCACACATATATGATGATGATTAACATTATAATTTAATTACATCATATCATATTAATAGATAGAAAAAACAAAATATAAAATAACATTAACATATATGTATATAATAATCATTTCAAAGTCAAATATAATATAATAATAATTTCACACATATATGATGATGATTAACATTATAATTTAATGACATCATATCATATTAATAGATAGAAAAAACAAAATATGAAATACTTTTTATTAAAAATATTTATAATTTTTGTCTTTATATGCCGTGGCCACTCACTTTATGGAAAACTTCCAATAAAAAATTGACAACGGTACTTTTCATGTAATAAGAAGGGGACGTGCACCCAGTTTTTTCCTAGTTGTTTTATTGTGGTAAGTGGAATGAACCTAGTCATTATCTGTTCACAGAGGACATGGGATGGGACGCCCATGAACTTGGTCACTAACTTTCAACACCACATCACATGAATGTCAGCGATAGTATGTCACCAAAAGCGCCATTCTTCTTCCTATTCTCCACATCTAATTGTTCAACATTATATTATTGTGAAGAATCCCTTTGGTTCAGCTTTTATCTTATGAATTATAACAATTATTATATGTATTATTTACTAAATTATATTAAAATGTCAAACTAAGTGCTAGGACAATGATTTTGTGGTTGTAATTTTTATATGTGATGTGTTGTTTACAAGTTATCACTTGATAGTCAAGTGGATAATTTGGGCGAGGCTTCGTTTTTGTTACTAATTAATAATCATATATTTTAGCGTTTCATTCAGTGTGACTATTGTTATGCTCCTCCATCCACTCGGATCAGGGCCAAACCTACGCCTCCCATTGCATTGAATAAGTCAAGGCCCCCACGAAGGCAGAGATTGAACCCTTTTATTTTGGAGACATTTCAAGATACCCCATTGATGGATATTACATCCTATGATTATGATCTCTTTCTCAGAGAAGGGGCTATGGTGGAATTGGTAGACGCTACGGATTTGATCGAATTGAACCTTGGTATGGAAACCTACCAAGTGATAGCTTCCAAATTCAGGGAACCCTGGGATATTCTGAATGGGTAATCCTGAGCCAAATCCAGTTCATGGAGATAATATTTTCTTCTCCTAAGATAGGAAGGGGATAGGTGAAGATAAGAAAAACATTATATTCCCATAGTGAATTGGTAATTGACATAGTGAATGGGTAGGATTGATAGTTTTACACTGTTATATTCCCTAGCAACATGGTATATTGTTTGCGTTGATTATTTTCCAATAGCATTGCTGCTTTGTTTGAGTTTCATGTTTGAAGGATTACTTTCTTTTGAAATCTAGTTGAAACCTATATCCTTGGGATGTTATTGCCTTATTGGTATATTTATGCTTAATTGAGTTTATCAATTGAAAATTGGATTAAATATCTTCAACCTAGTTGAATATTGATCGATAGATAGTTAACTTGCTCATAATCAATTGAATGTATATTTGATGTTTGCGCCCTTTGCTGGGAAAATGGGTGTTATTAAGAGACTTTGTTCAAAGAAAGAGAGAAGGTTGAAGATTGTATCTTAGGAAGAAACCATTACAGAATTGAATAAGTTGGTTTCTCATCTTTGTCATGAAATTGATGAGAAATAAAAATCATCTAGAGGTTGTAGTAGTGCAAGACATGTCCTGCTATAAATGAATTGCAAACCTATACCTTGAAGAAGTTTGATGAAGGTATTTGCATAGATTTTTGTCCTAGAAAGAACCATGGAACATGTCTTTCAGAACCTAATGGAAGAATTCAGAGATAAGAGAGATCTACATAATGATTTGGAGAAAGGAGTCAAGAACCTCTCTCATATAGAAATTGATGGATTGAAGGAGAAGATAAATGGGTTGGAACAAGCTAATATCCAATTGGAGAATGAAAATGCCTTCTTATGTGCATCTCTAGATGAGCTTCGTCAGGACGGATATCCCCTTCAAATAGATAATATTTGATTTTTTGAAGAATATAAAGATTTAAATAAATATTATGATGCTTTATTATTTCAAATGGATGTGAAGGATGAGACTATTCCAGGTTTGTAGGATTGTAAATGGGGTCTTGAGAATGAAATTCATTGATTACAGATTATTGTGAAGAAGTCTACTATTGAGATACTTGATGGTGTGGATCAAAGTACTTATTCTAATGATACTTTGATGATGTTGTTAGTAGCCTTGATTGAAATAAGGATAGTTTTGATGGTGTGGCTCCTCCTCATTTCTTCTTGGCCACTACTACTGAGATTTATCCTGGATTTGAGAAACACACTACTAGTATTGGGTCCCAACTATTGATAATATGGGCTATACCAAAGGTGGAATTGGGAAGAGTGGATAGGGAATTGCTATTCAAATTATTCTTGAGTTGAGACCACCTAGATCAAGTCTTGGATATGATGTTTTTTCATCGACTAATAAGAGTGACTCTACATCAACTATTGTTTTATTTGTTGTGGGTGGATATTATCTAATTGAGTTGATGGAAGAGAAATTGACTGCTAATGTTTCCATTGAGTTGAATGAAATTTAGTTGATAGTAATATGATAAAATATGAAATTTTTGTTGCATGATTTGTAAATTGTCGTGTATATTTCACTGGATAGTTCATCACAACAAAACTAACAAAATATTGGAATATTCACTGTGAAGGTTAATTTCATTTAGATATCAAGTTCTTTAATTATTGATTTTTTTCTTAAAATTTATGGAATAGTTAAAAAGGAAAAAATAGAGAATATAAATAAATAATCACACACCATCCACAAATAAAAACAAGATATTACCTGAGAAAACAAATATGGGAGAAAACCCAGCTAGAAGGTGAGGCTGCTCTGCTCTCTTTTCTGCAAATTAAAGTACAAAGAAATAGGCACTCTCTATGGAGTTTCCTTTGACAATATGGCTTGTATGGCTACTACATAATGCTCCTCGTTTGTTATGCTCTCAAAATACCATTCCTAAGTGGTTTGCTCAACTATGGAACAAATACAATGTTAAATAATGGAGCCCCTTCTCATCCTAGTGACTCGGTATTTAACATAGCCCAATATCCATATAGGGGTATGGTTTTGACTTCCTCAACCCTCAATTAATGATAATGTTTGGAATTTATAAAATCTTCTCGAAATTACACACATGGTTATCCCCATATGTTTGAGTAAGGGGGTTTGTACATGGAATCCTATCATACCATGGTGGTCAACAAGGCAAGTCAACTTGTGAGAGACATAACTTTCTCATATGAGATTTTTTTGAGGCATGGTTTACACCATTTGAAGGGTCTAGAAGTGTAGAACATTGTCAAGGGTGTAAGCACAATTTTTGGACATAGGAACCCCCAAAAAATTCATTTAATGACTAAAATGGATCTGAAAGGTTTTGGACCCCAATTTTCCAAACTAGGACATGACACTAAAATGAGACCGAAAGTTTATTCCTCCCATTTTTTCCACTCTGAAAGCATGAAGATAGATGAAAAATAATAAAATGATCCAATATTGATCATACCTCTTCATTTAGGGAGGATTTTGGTCCCCAAAATATTTACTAAATGAGGTATGGAAAATTTTCCTCTACCTTTTCCATGGAGTACCACTTTTCTTTTCCTGAAAGTTGTCCTTTCAACCCAAATCTGCCAAAGGTCATTTTGTCCCTATCTTTTAGTTCTAGAACGCTTATGACAACCGTGTCCTCTACCAACTCTCCCTGAGCATATGGTGCTAAGTACTCTATAAAATGGATAACCTCCTCCTCCTCTTGATCCAACATGGAAGGCTCATATAATTTGAAAATCTCCACATTCACTATTGAGTAAATGTGTCGATATGGGCGTATACTAAGTTCATAGTCATTATCTCCCACCTTCTCCAATATCCCTAAAGGTGCATACCACAAATCCTTCATCTTCTAACTAGGACCATGTAGTCTCTCCTTGTTCACTTGAAACCAAAATTTGTCTCACACTTTGAATGAATTCTTGGTTCTGTGTTGATCATGTCTAGCCTTGTGTTTTTCCTATGACTTTTGCAATGTCTCATGTACTTGTAAATGGATTTTCCTTATCTTCTCATCAATTTTTCTTCTCTCAATGCATATTCTATGCAACCCTTTCTCACTCCTCCTTGTTGTTTGTATACAACATAAAAGGGTGAAGTTGAAAAATATCCAAAACAAGTATCAAAACATGACTTGCCAGTAGAAGTGTGGACTGCTCTATTATAAGAGTTTTGTATGTAGATCATATTTTCATCCCAGGTCTTCATATTCTTATGATTGTAACCCCTCAAAATATGTACCAAATTTTCATTGACTACTTATGTATGTACATATGATTGTGGATGGAATGTTGTATATATATTCAACTTAGTGTCCATCTTGTCCCACTATGTAGTCCAAAGTGTACTGAGAAATATAGTATCCCTTTATGAGATGATGGTCCTTGGTATCCCAAAGTGCACCTAGACCTATTTAAAGAACATTTGTTTTCCTTCTTTTCCTTTGATGGTCTTTTTATAAGACATGAGAATGTACATCTTGTTGAACCAATCAACTAACACAACTAGATAGTCATGCCCCTTCCTGGTTGTTGGTAAACCTCCCACAAATCCATGGAAATGATTTCCCAAGGTCGAGTGGGTATACGTAAGGGATGGTATAGACATTGCTTCATGTTAGTGGGATTGCTATTACAACATCTGTAAGTTGGAAACTATCTTTTGAACACCAAAATGTCCTGCAACCTTGGAGGTGTGAGCCTCTCTGCTAAGATGCAATCGTTCATCTTTAGGGACACAAATCTTGTATAGCTTCTAGAATAACCCATTATAGAAATGATATCCATCCTTGCCGTAGCCTTCTTCTATATGAATTTTTCCCTATATCTACTGAAACACCTCTTTGAAGTCCTCATCTTATGTGTATGCCTCTTTGTATGAATCATGGGTAGAAGATTCCATGTGGATCATAGTTCCAAAATATGTAATATTGGATGTGGGTGGCCTTGAAATCATGTATTCCAACCTATTTGTGTTTCCCTTCTTATACTTTATGACTAGATTAAATTGTTGTAAAACCCCCATCCACTTGTAATGTCTAGTTTGTTGTAGTTCACTCTAGGCCTACAAATACTGTATCGGTTGGTGATTTACATGGATGATGGCCTCCTTGACAATTATATAGTGCTTCCACTTCTTTATATCTTGAACTAGGGCATAGAGTTCCTTGTCAAAAATAGGGTAGTTGATAACTACCCCATGAAATATTTCAAAATGATAACATGAAGGGTTGTGTCCTTACATCAAAACTTCTCCCATGGCATACCTACTTGCATATGTATCCACTTTGAGAGGATTTTGCAAGTTTGGTAATGCAATAATCGATGCTTGATTGGCATTTGTTTTTATTTAATTGAAATCCTTCTATTGATTCTTCCCCCATTGGAAACTCTTACCACTTGTTGTTATGGTGTGGAGTGGTGCAAATACTACTAAAACTGAAAGTATGAACTTCCACACGTATTGTGTTTCCCCCAAAAAACATTCAACTTTAATAAAATTTGTAGGAAATGGTCATTTCATGGTGGCCTTCATATTTGTGCACTACTACATATGGGCGGATTATTGTTGGAGAATAACCCTAAATTACATTAGTTTATACCTAGATTAGACTCCTAGAGCTTGGTTAATACATTCATTTACACTTTATTTCACCTAATTTGGCCACATAGAGAAGGGTGCCTCATCCCTAGATTTTAGGGAAAACTGCTATTTTTAGATCAAGACTCAACTCTCGGTTCTTGATTTTCTTGATTTATTCTTGATTTTCTTGATTTATTCATGATTTATTCCAACTCCCCCATCCAAAAACTCATCTATTGTTGGAGAATGCACACCTCCTCTTTGAGTGAGATATTTATTCCTTAATTAATGTCTTTTACCATTACTATTATTAGTAACTACTATTTCGGGTCAGTTAAGTGAGTTGGAACAACTTCTCTTGTCAGTTAAGTGAGATTAAGTGAGATAATGCACATCACTTGAATCTAGTGGAAATTAATGAGTGTGTGACATGTATATTTATTGGTCTAGGTCGAACTATGTGGTCTCCCTTAGCTTATGACACCTATTTTAGCTATTTCTAGTTTTTTTTTACTAGAATTTCTATGTTGGAAATTCTATATATTCACCTACTCTCTTCTTTTTGAGGATGGTTTCTCATGTATATTAATTTTTTATTAATATAATTCTCTAATTTATGGATAAATGTTTTTCTCTCATCTCTTGAATATCAACAAATTGCATGTGTTCAATTTAACTAGAATTCTAGATCTATCGGGGTTTCTGCAGGACTTCTACATGGTATCAGAGCTAGATTGAATCTAGTGGATTGTACACAGTTTTATTTGTAGGTATAGCTCATCAGGAGGCACAGAAAGCAATGATGGATCATCTCTCTCATCCCACAAAACTGATGCAGGAGCATCCCTCACGTCATGTGAGCCAGCGCGAAAGACAAAAGACAACTGGAGGGCGTCCAACACAAATTTTTGAAATTTCCCTTGAAGTTGATGCACCAAATATAAATGAGATCATTTAATGAAGGTGCCTTGGTATAATGTAATCAGACCTTGAGCGCCCCGCTCTCGTCTGAAGTAGATGGAGGCATTTATAGTAGTTAATCCAGGTAGATAGGATTTTAATTCTAGATTAGACAGTTTTAGAAGAAAAGAGGGAAAACGGAAATAGACACCCTCATTGTGCATTGTAACATAGTT
Organism: Picea glauca; assembly: GCA_000966675.3. Taxonomy (NCBI): domain Eukaryota; kingdom Viridiplantae; phylum Streptophyta; class Pinopsida; order Pinales; family Pinaceae; genus Picea; species Picea glauca. The sequence goes on along the minus strand of JZKD02S1673927.1, from coordinate 690,567 downwards.
AGAAGAATTCTGAGCATTTGAGAAGAAAAGCAGAGAGCTGTGTAGAAACACCCATGTATAGTTATTTGGATTAATAGAAGAAATTGATTCAAGTTCATGGTGTTGTGTTTGTTCTCTGTGTATGTGTGTTAATTGATATGCTCATGAGTATTTACTTCCTATTATGAATTTGCTTTACATGCTATGTATGAATGATTTCTTACTAAGTATTTGAAATATGAGAAAGGAAGTAGAAGGAATGAGTTTCAATTGTTTCTCTATCTGAGCAAGGATTCCTACAAGGAGTGCAGTTGAGGTCGTCCGCAAGGAGTGCGTTGACAGAAGGCTCAGATAGTTTAACTCTTGTTCTCATTCACCCTGAAGTGAAATTGGGTTATACGAGCCATGCAAGGAGTGTGCAGGCTAAGGAAGATCTCAGTCTTGAAACTGAGTGAAGCATTGAAGGACTGCTATTGCAGGTGTGCGTAGAGTCAGAAGAACTCAACACTTGGAAGTGTTCGAGGATTGCCGCAAGGAGTGCGTGCAAGAGTCTTTTTGAAGACTCAGAATTCTGTGAAGCTCAGGAAGGATAAGGCTTCCAATCTCGTCGATGAGAATCATAGGGAGTTGTTCCATGGGAGTGTTTGAACAAGCGCTGCAAAGTTATGCGCAAGAGGACCAGTTTCCACAGAGGGATACTGGGTTCACCTGTAGAAGACATCCAAGCGGAAGAGATCGACGGTCAGGACCCAGTGGAGAGGATTTGTGAAATCCCGTCAACCATTGGATCTGCCAAAGAAGTAAGGAGGTTACGACCGCGTTCAGAGTTCAAGCTCCAGGAGTCATGAGTCGTCGGATCATTGATCAGTTACCCGTCAGTCGTCGGATCGGACAGGAGATGCACGAGGTTAACCATCGGGATTCGAAAGATCGGTAGTCCTGTGGTCGAATGTTTTTCGACATTTGAAACCCCGAAGTCCCGAGAATATCTGGACCATCCACTAGTTGGGACACGTGGTGGAGATCGAAGGCAATGGGAGTCGGAATATTCGGCATCGGGAAATCGGAGTTCCCGAGGAAAATAAATTTGGAACATCACAAGTCTTGAAACCCCGGAGAAATCGGGACTGTCCATCAGAGGAGGAAGCGTGTCAGCAATCGGAGTTATCGAGAAAGGTCCCGACAAGGGAGCTGTCTATCGGTGTTTGGGTCATCGGGATATCGGGGATCTTGGTGACAAGGTGTTTATGAATTTTGGAATCGCGAACTGCGAAACCTCGACAAGGAGGGAGGTGCCACCGTGTGGCTAGCTGTCAGCACGTCAGAAAGGAGGGAAGCGCCATTGTGGGAGCCAACTGTCCGTATAGCGGCGAATCGGGATTCGAGGAATCGGGAATCTCGTGGGCAAGTGTTTTTCATCATTTGAAACCCCATAGCCCCGACGAGGTATAAGACTGTGGTCATGGGGACAACGGTCATATGGGCCAAAGCCTATAGCCAGGAGGGCTAATGTGTANAAGTGTTTTTCATCATTTGAAACCCCATAGCCCCGACGAGGTATAAGACTGTGGTCACGGGGACAACGGTCATATGGGCCAAAGCCTATAGCCAGGAGGGCTAATGTGTAAAGGGCACGTCGGGATTCGAGGGATCGCGAATTTTGAGGGTGAGTGCATTTTGGCATTAGAAATCCCGAAACCCCGATGTGGAATATGATTGCGGTCGTATAAGGGGAGGTCACATGGACCAAGAGCTTAGCCTGGAGGGCTAACAGGAATTTGAGCACATCAGGATTTTGAAGTCAGAAGTCCCGACGAGAAGGAACATAAGGTTGTGGTCTTATAGAAAACGGTCGTGTAGACTAAAGACTTAGCCCAGGAGGCTAAAGGAGCAGGGGAGCGTATCGGGGATCGGGGATCGGTAAAGAAAATTGTTTAGACATTGCAAGTGCCAGAATCCCGATAGGAGGAACCTTGATAACAAAGTAAAAGGCCAGCATTGATTTCTCGATAGAAGAAAGGGAGATCCCATGAGAGAGTTGTTGTGGGTGAAAATTTCCCGATAGGGAAATAGAAGAACCTTTCAGTTCTTTGGGTCAAGGAAGGAGGAGAGATCCTGTGAGCAGAAATGCCTAGGAAGCGCGCCCATGTCAAGTGGTATCAGAGTTTGAATCTTGCTTGTATATTTTAGGCAGGGAGAAGTAGGAAGAGGTAAAGAGCACTCTGATCCACGTCAAGTGGTATCAGAGCTTAGAAAAGCTTCTTTTCTTTCTGTAGTAGAGAAAAAGGAATTCACCATGCCGCTAAGGAGAAGTGATAGACAATCACTCGATCCAGGGGAGGAAAGGGAAACGCCCAGAGGAATGGGTAGGCAGGTGAAGAATCCAGAAGTAGAAAGAGAACTGCGTAACTTACACTCTATGATTGTGGACATGGAGATAAGAGAAAGGCGAAAAGCTAATGCAAGAGATATCAGTGAATCCGAAAATGAAGATGATGTTGGACATGGAGAAGAAGAAATACCAGAGGAAGATGCAGCAGGTGAGCGCTTACTTAAATCTATTGCAAGAATGAGTGCAAAGGTGAAAATGAACATTCCAGTGTATGAGGGAAATCTGGATGTAGAAGAGCTTCTAGACTGGATTAGAGCTCTAGACACTTACTTTGACTATGAAGATATCGAAGAGGACAAGAAGGTTTGGCATGCCATCACGAGATTAAAGGGACATGCAGCCTTGTGGTGGGATGAACTACAAGCTGACAGGCGTTTCCAAGGCAAGCAGAAAATTAAGAGCTGGGACAGGATGATTGCAAAGATGAAGGCAAAATTCATTCCCAGGGATTATCAAATTTCTCTGTTAAGGAGAATGCAGAACCTGAGACAGAAGCTGATGACAGTAAAGGAGTATACTGAGGAATTTTACAGGTTGAATATTAGGGTAGGTCATCATGAAAGCAATGATGAAAAAGTGGCCAGGTATATGAATGGCATGAGATATGAGATTCAGGATGAAATAAGCATGGAAACCATTCGAATGGTGGAGGATGCTTATCAAATGGCTTTAAAGGCAGAAGAGAAGTTGGGCCAAAAGAAGAGTCAAAGAGGCCGAGGTAGAAGTCAACCCAGAGGCAAGGCATTTGCCCAGGAAAGAACTCAGAAGCGCAGGGACGATTAGAAGAAACCTCAGACTCAGACAGAGAGAGGTGGAAGTTCACAACGAGGGAGATATGTAGAACAAAGAGAACAACATACTGAGCAGAGAGGAGGATATGATGATAATAATAGGTTTCCTCGTACCAGAGGTAGAGGAAGAGGAAGAGGTGTGGTAATTACATGCTTCACATGTGGAAAGAATGGGCACAAGTCTTATGAGTGTCTAGAGAAGAAGAAAGAGGTTGGAGAGACTCACATCACTGAGGCACGAAGGCGATATCTTGAGGCAGAAGATGCTGAAAGTGGAAGATCACTGGTGATGCGAAAAGTCCTTTTGACACCAGAGAAAGAAATGGAAAGCTCAACCCAAAGAAACGGTCTTTTTAGGACTTCTTGCAAGACCAAGGATAGAGTATGTAAGGTCATTGTGGACAGCGGTAGCACTGATAAACTTGTGTCAACTGAGATGGTAGAAAGGTTGGAGTTGGAGACGACTGATCACCCGAGTCCATACAAATTTTCATGGCTACAGAAGGGACATCAGGTAAATGTCACTAAACAATGTTTAGTTGAATTTAATATAGGGAGATATAATGATAAGATTTTATGTGATGTTATTCCTATGGATGTTTGTCATCTATAGCTGGGTAGACCATGGCAATATGATAGAAATGTGATTCATGATGGGAGGATGAACACATACACCCTGGATAAGAATGGAAGAACTCATATGTTGCATCCAATTGAGGATAAAGAGGTGAAACCAGAAGTAAGTAACACAATACTTCTCATGAGTGGGAAGGAACTTCTTACCGAGGTTAAGAAGGAGGATCCGCAATTCTTTGTGGTCAGAAAACCAAGAATTGTTCTGACTAGCACTAGAGTGGATGATTTTCCAGAAGAAGTTCAGGAACTGTTGGAAGAGTTCGTTGATATAGTAGTGGAAGAATTACCTCGTTTGTTGCCACCGATGAGAAGTGTGAGTCATCACATTGATCTCATACCAGGATCTAGTTTACCAAACAATGCAGCGTACAAATGGATGCCGAAGGAGAATGAAGAAGTCAAAAGACAAGTCCAGGAGTTGTTGGACAAAGGTTTGGTCAGGGAAAGATTGAGTCCGTGTGTTGTTCCGATAGTACTCAGTCCGAAGAAAGACGGAGGTTGGAGGATGTGCACTGATTCAAGGGCGGTTAACAAGATAAATATCAGGTACAGATTTCCATTGCCATGGATGGATGATCTGATGGATTTCTTAAGTGGAGCAATTTTTTTTTCAAAGATTGATTTGAAGAGTGGATATCACCAGATTTGCATGAGAGAAGGTGATGAATGGAAAACAACATTCAAGACAAATGAAGGTTTGTATGAATGGCTCGTTATGCCATTTGGATTAACAAATGCGCCAAGTACCTTTATGAGATTGATGAATGAAGTCCTGAAGTATTTCATCGAATTTTTTTTTATTGTATATCTGAATGACATACTGATTTTTAGTAAAACAAATATAGAGCATCTGAAGCATTTGGCCATTGTGATGAAGAGATTACAGCAAGAGAAGTTGTTGATAAACATAAAGAAGTCCTCATTCATGAAGACATAACTCATTTACTTGGGATTTGTTATTTTGGCAAATGAGTTGAGGATGGATCCAGATAAGGTGGAGGTAATCAAGAATTGGCCATCATTGAGGAACATATTTGAGGTGAGAAGATTTCACGGTTTGGCTAGTTTATACCGAAAATTCATCAGGAATTTCAGTGGAATTAGTGTAGTAATGATGGATACGGTGAAGAAGGGACATAAATATTTTCACTGGACTGAAGAGGCTGAGAAGAGTTTCAATTTGTTGAAACGAAAGATTACAGAACAACCAATTCTGGTGTTGTCGGATTTCCAAAAGACATTTCAGGTGAAATGTGATGCAAGCAGATTTGCAATAGGAGCAGTCTTAAGTCAAGATGACAGACCGATTGCATATTTTAGCGAGAAGATGAATGAAGTGAAGATGAAGTATTCCACATATGACAAGGAATTTTATTCCATCATCCAGGCATTGAAGAAATGGAGGCACTATTTGATTCCAAAGGAATTTGTTTTGTATAGTGATAACCATGCATTGCAGTTTGTGACTCAACAGGAAAAGTTGAATCAGAGGCATGTTAAATGGGTTGAATACATGCATAATTTCACTTTTGTGATAAAACATATTTCTGCTACTACTAACAAAGTTGTTGATGCTTTGAGCAGGAAGTGTTTGTTGTTGTAGGAGTTCAAAGTCAAGATGTTAGGTTTTGATGATCTCAGAGAAATGTCTGCAGATGATCCAGACTTTAAGGAAGCATATGAAGAAGCTGAGAATCCATTTCTCAGAGATAGAAGCAAATGGGCCGAGTACATGACCCAGGAAGGATTTTTGTTCAGAGGCAATCAACTGTGTATCCCAAATTGTTCCATGAGGGAGAACTTGTTGAAGGAGAAACATAGTGGAGGATTGGCCGGACACTTCGGTCATGATAAAACATTTGCAAAGCTGAGTGAATCATAATTTTGGCCAGGGATGCGAGCAGAGGTCAAGAGTTTCATGGACTGGTGCAGAATTTTCCAGCATTCAAAGGGAAGGAAGAAGAATACGGATTTTTATCAACCATTTCCCATACCTGAGAAGCCGTGGGATGAAATTAGTATGGATTTCATATTCGGATTGCCAAGGATGTAAAGAGGATTCGATTCGATCTTTGTAGTATTGGATAGATTTTCCAAGATGGCACATTTTATCCCATGTCAGAAAACTAGTGACGCGACACACATCGCAAATCTATTTTTCAAAGAAGTCATTTGACTTCACGGCTTACCAAGGAGTATTGTTTCAGATAGAGATACAAAGTTCTTAGGGCACTTTTGGAGGACATTATGGAAGAAGCTAGGGACTAACTTGTTGTTTAGTTCTACTTATCATCCTTAGACAGATGGACAGACAGAAGTGGTAAACAGAAGTCTAGGAGACTTACTGAGGAGCCTGGTGGCGGAGCACCACAGCAGTTGGGACAATACATTTCCGCAGGCAGAGTTTGCGTATAACGACTCAGTGAATCGGAGCACAGGCCAGAGTCCATTCTAGATTGTATATGGCACGTAGTCAAGAGGATTTTCTGAATTGAGAGATTCGGAACAGACTGCTACTAGGAGCGCTAGTGCAGAATAATTCACGGAGGCGATGAAAGAAATTCACAACCGAGTGAAGCAACGACTGCGGAATTCAAGTCAGGAGTATAAGCGGAGAGTAGATTAGCATCGATGACAACTCTAATTTGAGGTTGGTGACTTGATTCTAGTGCACTTGAGAAGAGAAAGGTTCCCAAGGGGAACATACAATAAATTAAAGATGAAGAAAATCGAACCATGCAAGGTCTTGAAGAAAATTGGAGAGAATGCTTATGAGGTTGAATTACCCGATGGAATCAGAATTTCTCCGATATTCAATGTCACAGATTTATACCCATACAAAGATGAGGAAGCAGGAACAAGTGGTGAACAAACAGAGGTTCAGTGGCAAAAGCAGATGCCAGTTGCAGAGAAGCCATAGATGGACTAGATATTGGATAAGCGAGTGGGTAAGAAGACCAGAAGGAAAGAATATTTTGAATATTTGGTCAAGTGGAAGGGCCACCCAGTTGAAGATGCCAGCTGGGAGACTGAAGCAGAGATTTTGAAGCATGGATAGACTGTGTAGGAGCTCATGGACTAGAGCCCATGAAAGTTTTCAAGTGAGGAAGTACTTGACGTGGGCGCACTCGCTAGGCACGTCCGCTCACAAGATCTCTCCTCCTTCCTTGGTCCGAAGAACTGAAAGGTTCTTTTCTTTCCCTATCAGGAAATTTTCACCCACAACAACTCTCTCACGGGATCTCCCTTTCTTCTATCGGGAAATCAAAGCTGGCCTTTTACTTTGTTATCGGGGTTCCTCCTATCGGGATTCTGGCACTTGCAATGTCCAAACAATTTTCTTTACCAATCCCCGATCCTCGATACGCTCCCTTGCTCCTTTAGCCTCCCGGGCTAAGTCTTTAGTCCACACGACCATTTTCTATAAGACCGCAACCTTATGTTCCTTCTTGTTGAGACTTCTGACTTCAAAATCCCGATGCTCTCAAATTCCCGTTAGTCCTCTAGGCTAAGCTCTTGGTCCACGTGACCTCCCCTTATATGACCGTAGTCATATTCCTCATCGGGGTTTCAGGATTTCTAATGCCAAAATGCACTCACCCTCAAGATTCGCGATCCCTCGAATCCCGACGCGCCCTTTACACGTTATCCCTCTTGGATATAGGCTCTGGCCCATATGACTATTGTCCCCGTGATCACAGTCTTATCCATCGTCGAGACTACAGGGTTTCAAATGCTGCAAAACACTTGCCCACAGAATTCTCGATTCCTTGAATCCTGATTCGTCGCTATATGGACAGCTGGCTCTCACAATTGGGTTTCCTTCCTTTCTGATGTGCTGACAGCTGGCCACACGGTGGCACCTCCCTCCTTGTCGGGGTTTCACAGTTCACAATTCCAAAATGCATAAACACCTTGTCACCAGGATCCTTGATATCCCGATGACCCAAACACCAATAGACGATTCCCTTGTCGAGACCTTTCTCGATAGATCCGATTGCTGAGACGCGTCCTCTTCTAATGGACGGTCCCGATTTCTCTAGGGTTTTGAGACTTGTGATGTCCAAACTTTCTTGTCCTCAAGAACTTCGATTTCTTGATGTCGAATATTCCGACTCCCGTCGCCTTCGATCTTCGCCACTTGTCCCAACTAGCAGATGGTTTAGATCTTCCTGAGACTTCGGGGTTTCAAATGTCGAAAAACATTTGACCATAGGACTACCGAGCTTTCGAATCCCGATGGTTAACCTCGTGCAACTCCTATCCGATCTGACAGTTGACGGTTAACTGATCAATGATCCGATGACTCACGACTCCTGGAACTTGAACTCCAAACACGGTCGTAACCTCCTTGCTTCTTTGGAAGATCCAACGACTGACGGGATTTCACAAATCCTCTCCACTAGATCCTGACCATCGATCTCTTCCACTTGGATGTATTCTACGGGTGAACCCAGTATCCCTCTATGGAAACTGGTCCTCCTGCACATAAATTTGCAGTGCTTGTTCAAACACTCCCATGGCACAACTCCCTGTGCTTCTCCTCGACGAGTTTGGAAGCCTTATCCTTCCTGAGCTTCACACAATTTTGAGTCTTCAAAAAGACTCTTGTGCGCACTCCTTGCAGAAATCCTCAAACACTTCCAAGTGTTGATTTCTTCCGACTCTGCGCACACCTGCAGCAACAGTCCTTTAATGCTTTGCTCAGTTTCACGACTGAGATCTTCCTTAGCTTGAGCACTCCTTGCACGGCTCGTATAACCCAATTTCACTTCTGGGTGAATGAGAACAAGATTGAAACTATCTGAGCCTTCTGTCAATGCAATCCTTGTGGACGACCTCAACTGCACTCCTTGCAGGAATCCTTGCTCAGATAGAGAAACAATTGAAACTCATTCCTTCTACTTCCTTTCTTAGATTTCAAACACCCAGTAAGAAATCATTCATACATAGCATGCAAAGAAAATGCATAACAGGAAGTAAATACTCATGAGCATATCAATTAACACACATACACAGAGAACAAACCCAACGCCATGAACTTGAATCAATTTCTTCTATTAATCCAAATAACTATACATGGGTGTTTCTACATAGCTCTCTACTTCTCTTCTCAAATGCTCAGAATTCTTCTAACTATGTTACAATGCACAATGAGGGTGTCTATATCCATTTTCCCTCTTTTCTTCTAAAACTGTCTAATCTAGAATTAAAATCCTATATACCTGCATTAAATACTATAAATGCCTCCATCTGCTTCAGATGAGAGCGGGGTTCTCAAGGTCTAATTACATTATACCAAGGTGCCTTCATTAAATGATCTCATTTATATTTGGTGCATCAACTTCAAGGGAAATTTCAAAAATTTGTGCTAGACGCCCTCCAGCTGTCTTTTGTCTTCTGCACTGGCTCGCTTGATGTGAGGGATGCTCTTGCATAAAAAAATCATTCTAAATCCTTTCAATTACTTCGAATGGAAGACAGAGATCTCTCTGCTCCTCCGAAGCAAAGGGATTTATAGGGTAACAATGGGAATGGAGAAAGAATCGACTGCTGCAGCAGAGAAGATAAAGTATTTCAATAAATTAGATGAAGCAATTGGGATGATATGCCTATCAATTTCCATATATCTCCTCTTTCATGTCAGTAGAACCACTACTCTCGATGTGTTCTGGACCACATTGGAAGGACTATTCAGCAAGCAGGATGCAATGAGAGTGCATCAACTGGAGAATGAACTCATATCCCTAAGTCCAATTCATTTCAACAACCTGCAAGAATTCTTCACCAAGTTCAAATCCCTCCTCGTTGAACTTAATGCATGTGGAGTCAAGAAAGAGGAAGAACAACTCATCCTTTCAATTCTCTCGAAATTAGGCCCTGAATATTCTGTATTTGTGTCGTCTTTTCTAGCATCTAAATTGACTCAGGAAAAATGGAAAATGCCTCCATTGAATGATTTCATTGCAGCATTGACTTAAGAGAAAGATAATTTATTCCAAATGGGTGCCATCAAGTGTTCCAAGAACCAAGCACTTGCGGCTACTAATTCTCCAAAGAGCAGTGGAAAAGACAAGAAAAAAGGAACGAGTAAATTTCCTGAATTGAAGAAGGAGAGATCTACACAATCTTCAGATAACTCTTCTGATCCTAAGGGTAAGAAGAAGAAGGAAAGAACACTTTGCAACTACTATTCCAAAGGTTTTCATCATGAATAAAATTGCATGAGGAAGACTATCAATGAGATGGCTAAACAATTGCAACAACACAATCTCACGGTGCTTGAAAATGCAAAGAAGAAAGATGATAATAAAACGGGAGGGAGAGCACGAGATGGTCATGCTTCAATGGCTGTCACATCCACTCCATAATCTTGTATACTTGATTCAGGTGCATCGAACCATATGGCTACATCAAAAGATGAATTTTCCTCCATCGAAAAAAGCACCAGATCCCCAATTTACTTGGGAGATGCCACACCTACAAAGGTGTGCGAAGAAGGAATTGTTGATATTGAAGGGGGTTTCTTCAAAAATGTGCTTCATGTTCCCTCCCTATACGACAATATTCTCTCGATATATCATATCACTCATTCCAGCTCTGGAAGGAAGGCAAAGTTCACTCTGGACTCCAAAGTGATTACCGACATTTCTACAGGCTCACAGCTTGCACATGGAATTGCAGATCACGGTTCTCGTTTGTATTTCTTCTCCCACTTTGTTCCTAAATATACTAGCACTGTATTTCTATCACAATATAATGATATCAAGAGGTTATGGAATGAAATATTTGGCCATCTAAGCTATAAGTACTTGCATCAACTCAACAAGGAAAACATGGTAGAAGGATTGCCAGCTATTAAATTCGCAAGCGGTGTATGTCAAGGATGCATTCTTGGCAAGCATCTAGAGAAAATGTTTGACAAAGGGAAGGCACAAAGAGATTATTCACCTCTTGTTCTAATTCAAAGTGACATCACGGGCCCATTCCCACAGCCTTCAATCAGTAAGGCTCGATATGTACTCACCTTCATAGATGATTTCTCTCGCTTTACTTGGGTATTTTTTTTGAAATTAAAATCAGAAGTATTTGAATGCATTATAGAATTTAAAGCACTTGCTGAGAATGAATCTGGGTGTAAGATTAAGATAATCCATACCGATAATGGGGGAGATTATGTCAACAAATATGTGCAGCAACTTTGTATTGATGTAGGTATACAACTACAACACACAATGTCATATACACCATAGCAGAACGGTGTTGCGGAGAGGAAAAACCGGTCCTTAAAAGAGATGGTCAATTGTATGCTATAGTCGAAATCATTAGCTCCCAATCTATGGGATGAAGCTATTAATTTTGAAGCATACATTCAGAACCAATTTCCTCACAAATCACTCAAAGGCACCACTCCTTTTGAATGTTGGACGGGTAAGAAACCGAAAGTGTCACACTTTCGTATTTTTGGTTCACGACCATGGGCTCACATTCCGACAGATAAGAGGAAGGATTTGGAGCCTCAAAGTGTTGAATGAATATATTTTGGATATACTAAAGGTGTCAAAGGATATATATTTCTGGACTTTCACACTAAAAAGTTCATTCTAGCTCGAAGTGTGAAGTTTGAAGAAGAATCACTGCATGATTTTTCAGAAGACCCTGTCGAGAAACCTCTTGTTGTCACTGATAAGGAGGAGTCAAAAAATTATTCAAGCACTTCATAGAATCCATCAGAGCATCCTTTTGGGTCTGATACAGAGGATAAGGAGCAGGTCATGGCTGCTTCAACTCTGTTGCCAACTTGGGCAGAGAAAACCCTGAAAGATGCAGGTGAACTAGTCAGTGATCCTGCAGATACAAGAAGAACTAGATCACAGTTTTTTGGGGCTCCTCAAGCCCTGGATGCCATGGAACCTTTGCTGCCCATAAATTTCTATATTTCACTTGGTTCAGATCCAAATTCACACTCTGAGGCTACTGGAAACCCACTCTGGGAGGCTACAATGGATGAAGAGTACTCTGCTCTTATGTACAACAACACATGGGACTTGGTTCCACTTCCGAAAGGAAGAAAGCTTATTCGATGTCGATGGATATACCAAACAAATAATGTTGCATATAGTGAGATCAGAAAGTGAAAATCTTGACTTGTCGCAAAAGGATACTCACAAGTACATGGCATAGACTACACAAAGACATTTGCACCTGTTGCAAATATGGACTCCATTCGACTAGTTTTGGCCATTGCCACTTCTCACAGATGGGAAGTTCATCACATGCATTACATCCACGAGCTGATCCATGATAGAGTCATTTCACTACAGTACTTCCCCATAGAGCAGCAGGTTGCAGACATCTTCACCAAGTCCTTCACTGAAAAGAAATCTTCAGAACTGAGAGTTATGCTTGGAGTGGTGGAGACAACTGAGTAGGTCACTTTTGGCCACTCAACATTTTTTTTCCTCTT